>PVIC010001593.1:0-88765 GCA_004025085.1 Thryonomys swinderianus
CAGAGGGTTAATATCTAGGACATTCAAAGCACTCCAAAAATCAGACCCCTCCAATTAAAAGACCCAATCCAAAAATGGTCATCTGGAATTTATAGACACTTCACAGATGAAGAAGTACAAACAACTGATAAATGCATGAAAAATGTTCAGCAGGTTGGTCTTTCGAGAAATGCAAATTAAAGCAACACTGAGATTCAATCTCACTCCAGAAAAAAATGACTATCATCAAGAAATCAACTAGCAACAAAGGCTGGTGGAGCTGTAGGGGGAAAAGGAATCCTTCACTGCTAATGGCAATGTAAATTTGTACAACCACTGTGGAAATCAATGTGGAGAGTCCACAAAAAATTAAAGCTAGAGGTTCCATTTGACCTAGTTATTCCCCTCCTATGTCGCCTCTTACAAAGAGCTAAAAGATACCTCAGTGGCATATGTATGCCCATTTATGGCAGCACAAAGTATAATAACTAAATATTGGAAAGAGTCCATATGTCCATCAATGAATAAATGGGTAAAGAAGATGTACTTATTTTATACAATGGAGTAATACTTTGCCATAAAGAAGGATGGTCTTGTGACATTCATATATAAATGGATGCACTTTGTGACTGTACTGATAAATGAATTAAATCAGACACACATATTTAAATATTTTATTTAAATTCTCTGTTATTTATTTTATTTCTCTGCTGTGAGAAACTGAAAGGATAAATAAGAGTAGATATTGGGAAGTAGGAATAAAATATCAGATTGGAAGGGGAATAAAGGAGGAGGGCAGGGAAAAGAAAGAAGTGAAAAGATAAAAGAATAGAAAAACCTTTTATAAATAAGCAGGAGAAGAGAGTGAAGAGAGGGGAAAGCATTTCAGGAAGAAATAGAATTGGAATACATGATGCATAGGTACAAATTCCCTGTGATGAAATTAAATTCATTTTAAAAGGATTTTCATTGATCTTATTTTACTTGTAGAATTTTGGATATAATAAAATTATGGATATAATTTAAAAATTTTATTTGAATATAAGAAATATGTTTGATAGATCATATGTTAGGAGGATGAGAAACTGCCCAGGTTAATGGATTTGCTCAAAGTTGCATTCCAACAGCAATCATGACAGCACTTAGTGATGTAGCATTCTTGATTTAGGCCATTCTGATAGGTGTGTGTAATGGCACCACACATCTCTATTTGCCTTTTCCTGATGATATATAATACAAAGTACCTTTTCATATACTTGTCATCTGTATAGGTTTTTACAGTAAAGTGTCCATTATGATCATTGGTCCATTTTTCATTTAATTGTTTGCATATTGTTGAGTTTTAAAAGTACTTATCAAACAATCTCTTATCACATGTATCTTTTAACAATTATTTTTCCCAACCTGTGGCTTGTTTTCTGATGTCTTTAAACTTAATCACTATGCATTGGTATCTTTTTGACATAAATAACAATCACATTGAACATAAAGCATTTGTACAATGCATATTTTAATTATTTTTTCTCATCCCTGCCCCCTCTCTTCAACCCTTCTTCTCCTCTATGTTTACAAAACTGTTTCCATTCCATTCTAAAAAAAAAAATTCCCTATTCTATTCCTTCCCTACCCTACTTTGTTCCCTTTTCCATTTGAACATTTTATTCCTACTTCCCACTATCTATCCTCCATTTTGCTGAAACAATGTGATATTTAAAGATATGTGTCCAACTTATTTCACTTAAAATTATGTTCACAAAATGCATCCATTAACTACAAATGTCTCAGGTTTATTCTTTTTCATAGTAGAGTAGTACTCCATTTTATAAATTAGCATATCTTCTTTATCCATTCATCTATTCATGAGGATATGGATGCTATCCAAGATTTAGCTGTTATAAATTGTTCTTCCATAAACATGGATGTGCCTATATCACCATGGTATCATGTGCTAAACCCTTTCTGGAGAAGAAACCTAGCAAGTGAGTGGCTGGGTCAAATGAAACCTCTAGTTTTAATTTTTTGAGGGATCTTCACACTGATTTTCACAGTGGTTGTACCAATTTACACTCCCACCAAGAGTGTAGAAGGGTTCCTTTTCCCCACAGGCCCATCAGTATTTGTCCCTGGTTGATTTCTTGATCTAGCCAATAACTCTGGAGTGAGATGGAATCTTAAGTACTGTTTTAATTTGCATCTTGCAAATGTCCAGTGCTCTTGAATATATTTTTATATATTAAATTTCTGTTTGTACTTCTTAATTTGCCAAGTATCATCTCTATGCCCATTATTGGATTTGGTCTTTAAGTTTGAGGGGTTTGACTTGTTTTTTTTTTTTTAGTTCTTTATATATTCTGGATATTAGTCCTTTGTCCATGGAATAGCTGGCAACATTTCTTTCGTACTCTGTGGATGGTCTCCTTTATTACTCCTCTAGCTCAGCCATTGCCTTTCTTAGGCATGGCTCCATCTCTGTTTCTTTGAGTGTTTCAGGAGCTTATCGAACTTCCTCAGGAAGAACTAAACATTTGCTCCTTACATCATGATTTGTTGTCTGTACTGAAAATGCACACAAACTCACATTTCACCATTTGCAAGTGTTTTATTCTCTCTCCCCTTAAAAATGTTCTTTCTGCTATTTTTCCACCAAAATCTTACAGTAAATACTTCTTCACATATTTAACCACTTCAACTCTCTCATGACCAAATGCCTTCTGGCTTTTTAATGCTTCCAATGGAGAATATACCCTTCTTTTAGTAACTCATGGGAGGGACTTTCATCTGTCCTTCCCTCAGGAAGTCTTGTATAATGAACTGGAAAGAAACAGTGCTGAGCAGACCACCAGAAAGTTAACTCCTTTCAGGAAACAGAGAGACTGACTTTCACATGCTTCCCACTTTTTCATTTTCATTTTGGCTAAAGCTAAAATAGAGCCATCTATCAAAATTTTGTGAAAATATGCCTAATTATTTCTGTGTGTAACATATATTACTATATATTCCCTGAAGTTTTAAAAGTATACAAAAATTACAATATGTATAATTTTGTAAGTATTTTCTTAGGGATGAAACAAAGCCAAAAGAGAAATTTGTCAAAATGGAGCATCTTGTTAAGGCAGCAGGGCTGCTTTTCTTTGGAAGATGCAATAAAAGTCAATATTTTAAAATTTATACAAACATATAATGTGTTTTTAATAATTGCATATATTTGTGAAATATAGCAGGTTCACTTTAGTTTTAAAAGTAGAGTAATAGGTAGGCTTGAATGGCTTCTTGGTGATCCTTTTCCATCATCACCTACTTTACTGAAAATAGAAAAGAGGAAAAATGCATACGTTAAGAAGAAAGCATACAACATTTGGATCTTCTCCAAGAGAGCGGTGATCAGCACTGACCAAGTGGGGTTATTTTATTTGGTTTTGGTAGATTTCTTTTTTCCATCTAGTTAGGCTTATCTTCAAAGAAGTGTCTTGATGATGTGAAAGTTCAAATTGTCTCAGAATGAAATTAGTGGTTACAAAATGGCTTTATGGAAAATTAATTTGGCAGTAAGAGCAGAAAGTTTCCTCATCGTGAGCAAAGCATTCAGAGCACATGGTTGGGTAGGGCAGGGAAGGGTGGAACTCCAACTGTGATAACTAAAGGACTATCTCCTCCCTGTGTGCCCAAGAGTGGGTGAAGATCTGCTCTTGTAGTTTTTCCAAGCATCTTCTCAAGGCCTCCCATTTGAGAGGCTAGAGCGCCATGAATTCCCTTTGACATAACCAAGCTCTGAGTATGGTTGGAGCCAAGCCCAGTTATTGTTTGTTTGTTTTTCCTATCTTCTTTTCCTCCCTCCTTTTTCTTTCCCTTTCTCCCTTCTCCTTCCCTCTCTACCTTCATTCATTTTTTGTTTCTCATACATAACACTTTTCCCATTAGAATAAAAGAAACTCTTTGGAACATGATATCACTCTTCACAATATTCCTTGAACAACGTTTCTTTTGCGTGATATTTCGAAAAGGTTGAAGATTCAGAACAATAGCCAGTTGAAAACGCGCCGCTTAGTGGGTAGGATGGGGTGCCCTCTAGTGTTATCTGTCGTGTCTTCTTGTCCGAGAATTACCCTGACGGTGGCAAACATTTGTCAGCACTATTGGCGGCCAATCTCTGGAATTCCGTGGCTCTGTAACTGCCAGTGATGGGTATTGTCCATGGCTTGTCCTTCTTTGGCACTTCACACTCGACTGGACTTACATCTGCCCTCCAGGAATGATTCTTGCTGCTGAGAACAATGAGACTTTATTAACAGTTTCCCTGCCTCGAGTCCTCATGGTGCAGCATATAATTGTGGATGCGTTCTTGAAAGCTGGCATGACCATGCTCACGTGCCACAACTCTGCAAAGAACACAGGGGAGCAAGAATGCCCCTTTCCAAGTACATGGATGAGCTCGTCCACTGAGGAGCACCAGACCATCCTGGATATTCACTTGCCTACCTAGTGTCCTTGTAGACATTAGCGTTTGATGCAGTTGAATATGGCCATTTCATGCCAATCACAGTATTTTTTTCCATTAAGGGATAATGCACATAAGATATTCACATATTAGTGTATACCTCACTGAGTTTTGATTTGTGTATTGTTTTTACTACGGAAGTGCTAGAGATTGAATCCAGGGCCTTGTGCTTTACCACTCAGCTATAGTCCTATAACTAACAGTATTTTTATGAAAGACAAAAACACTTCCATGTAATCAGGATGTAAAGAAACAAAATGTGACCATGTCAGAAGGTTGCCAGCATCATTCTGGTGACTATTCAATCCACCAATGCAACGCTGATGTTTGACTCGCCCTGCCTTTGCCCATGTCTCTGGCACGTTTACCGAGTGTTTGACTTTATGTTATACATTTGTTTCTCACAAACCTGTGAGATAAGTGGGCTTTGTAATCAATCAATCAGGCAAACAATACCGCTTTATTCAATGCATGTTTCATTGCCTTGGCAAGAATATTCCATAAGAAGGAAAAGATATTTTGGGAATAACCAAAAAACCTGCCACCTGAAACCCTCCCATTTTATTGAAACAGCTAAACTTAAGATCTTATGTAATGGGTAATAAAACCCAGAATACTGAGACTGCCTGTTGTTTTGAGCAGTAGGAGACACAACTATTGTTGAATTACCCCGTCCCTACAAGTTTGTGTCCATGTTGCTTATCGTGAGGGCTGGAGCGTGCTGTTCTGGTGAGACGTTAAGGATACAGCTGCTGAACACTCAGCACAGCTGCACGCTTGTCTCTCAGAGTTCAGGTGTGACTGGGATATTCTGATGCCTCAGAAAATACATAAAGCATTATTGTGATGCTTAGCAGGAGCCAAGTAATACTTTTATATGGGGAATTTATTTTTGATTGAAATAGCTCATTAGACCAGAAAATGCCTATTTTGTTTTCATTTCATTTTTTTAAAGAAAAATCTGTGTGTGTTTGCATAGCAGATACAGTTAAAAATCCAGTGTGGTGAGACTTTTGATATTTTTTCTTCCTATTCAAAAAAATAACAGAGAGAAGATTTTATATACAACATACCATAATTTACCCAATTATAAATGCAGATACTTTATATCCTCAAGTATTAATTATAGAGGAATTTACAGTAATTTATAATGCATTAGAAGTCTATTTTTGGAGAGAACTTCCCCAAAGCCCATAGCAAATCCAGTTCTCATTTATAATAATGTTGTAACTACAGTATAACTTGTTTTTTATTCTAATCACATAATTGAAAAATAACTTTTAACTTATCCCCAAATATGATGAAATCATTTTAAAAGCTTTTTATTTGTGATTTTACAGTATTTTAAATAATTTCCATGTTTTAAACAAAATTTTAGCCATTATTTTTCTTACTACTTTCCAGATGAACAAATAGAGGATATCACTGTATGTATCCGAGTAAATGGAAAATATATTGAGTTATAGTATTCTATATTTCCATTTAAGAAATTCTCTTACTTTAAACTCAGATGGCATCAAGTCTCCAGAACTACTATTCATACATCTTTCCTTTCATATATGAGAAGAATATTTTCTTGGTAAATATTTTTTTTCAGTACCGGGGATTGAACTCAGGCCCTTGTGTGTCCAAGGCTGGTGTGGTATCACTGGGCTAAATCCCCAGCCCTTGACAAAATATTTTAAACAGTGCAACATAATCCTCTCCTCCCTTGTAGACCACGAGACTCAATGCTTTGTCACAATTTCCACCTTTTCTAAGACCTTTCCTGGGATGGAGGCGCTTTCTTTATTTTCTGTCCCATGGTAGATAGCAGTTTTATGGGACCAGGTTTCTACAACATAAGCCCTTTCTCTAAGTAAAGAGAATGTATATTAATCAGAAACCTAGAGAAATTTACAGAAATTTAGTCAGACTGAGAGCAAAGAAAAGAAATGTTTGTATCAGTGATACTGGCTATCTTGGTCTATTTTTATCGCTAGGAAAGAAATAGTACAGAAGAGGTGAGTTATAAAGAAAAGAGGTTGATCTGGGCTGAGTGTTCTGGATAAAGCTTAAATGGGGGCAACTGACATGGTGTTGCTCAGAATCACACAGTGGAATAGGTCATCACATGGTGACAGACAGGACACAAAAGACCTCGCCAACCTGGTTTTTATTACAGCCTTCTCTTAATGTCGCTCACTAACCCATTAATAAGTAGATCTATTAATCAGGTTCATGAATGTTGAGCCATAACTGCTTCTTTTTTTTTTTTTTTTTTTTTTTTTTTTCTGAGACAGGGTCTCGCTTTGTAGTTCGGGCTGGCTCTGAGCTCACTATGTAGCCCTGGCAAGCTGCCGCGAACTCAGCAATCCTCCTGTCTCTGCCTCCCGAGTGCTGGGATTACAGGTGTGAGCCACCACGCCCGGCATTGTGGTATGTGGTATTGATTGTTGGTGGGCGTGAGTCTCCACGCCCAGCATTATATGTGGTTACCAGGGATCGAACTCAGGACCTTGAGTTTAAGAGGCAGGTGCCGGAACCACTGAGCTAACCCTCTGGTCCAAGCCATACTGCTTCTTAAAGGTCCGATCTCATTGCTCTCATGATAGAGACTGAACTCCAGTAGGAATTTAGAAGGGAACAAGCAATATCCAATCCATAGCAGTGTCCGTTTATATGCTGCCAGACCAGACCATTGAACTTACTTTACAATGTGAGTTCATAACTTGGAACAAATTCTCTTGAAAGTCAGACATATATTCACACCTACATATATACCAGTTCATTCATTAATGTGCGGATACATCTTATCCTGCTTTCCTTGCATGATGTTAAAGCCTGTCTGCTTTCGAGTTTACCTAGGAGCAAATGCAACACAAATATATTCTCACACAAAAAAGGTGTATTTCTCCTAATAATGTGGCAACAAACTTTTGCACTACTCCTTTTGAAGTGATCATCTTTTGAATCTTTTATTAAAATTGCATTTATGGCTGGGCGTGGTGGCTCATGCCTGTAATCCCAGCACTCGGGAAGCAGAGACAGGAGGATTGCTGAGTTTGAAGCTTGCCTAGGCTACATAGTGAGCTCAGAGCCAGCCAAACTACAAAGCGAGACCCTGTCTCAAAAAAAAAAAATTGCATTTATGCCACTATTTTACTTAGTCATTTCAAACAACCTCCAGATTAATTCAAAAATGTCTGTAGAAAAATTCAAAATTTTCTGTAGAAAAATGAGTGGATGGTTGCTTCATTGGTATTTTCTTTCTGAAAATATGTATATTTCCATTTGCCTCATTACATCTACAAAAGTTACATATTTTTTAAAAATTGAGGCTATGTGGTGCCAGTGTGAGTGCATTTCAGGAGACGGCACAGACTATTTGCACAGCGTGTGACAGAATGCCCCTTCAGAAAGCGAAAACAAAGTCTACTGGACTAGAAAGTAAATATTTGTTTACCCAAAGAATGATTTTCTTCCTTCAATATTTGTTCCCTCAATATTATAACTTCGGAATTTGATTACTTGCCTTAAAACGGCAAACGTGGCAACTTCTAGGGGTAAAGCAAGGGAGCAATGATGGGCACAGACTGATCGTCTCTGGGGGAAGGTAGAGAAATCATTTATTTTGAGCATCTTAGTATTTACTATGAGTGCGGGAGTTACTATTAGAAAAGAAGGTAGTCTAGATATATAGAATAAGTATGTTATGAACATTCTGTGTGTGTGTGTGTGTGTGTATTAGTGGGGTTACACCCATGGCCATCATGTTGTGCCACACCCTCAGTCTATTTATGTCTCTGTTTAAGGCGAGATGTCCCTAAGTTGCTCAATTACTCGGGCTGGCATCCAATTCACAGTTCTCACAGAGTGCGGGATTAAAAGCCTGTACTGCTATGCCTGGCTGCTACGACCTCATTTACCAGTGTAATGAAGTTTATGCTACTTTGTGAGAGATGGATTCCAAGGATCCACTCTTGTTTTTTGGTTAATCTGGGGTAAGAGATCTTCAACTCTTTTTTATTAGGTTTAAGTCTTTGATTGTAAAGCAAGGGAATTTTATTGCTGGCTATTGAAGGAAACAGAATCAGTTCTTGCTTCTTTTTCAATAGTGCTAGAGTATCACTATTGGCACATTATTTTGAATACATACCTTCTTGAGGTCGCTGATTATTCCCGTGAAAAAATATTTTCATTAATTTCAAACATTACTTTAGAAGGAAAACAGAAGAGTTTACATAAAATAATTCACAGAAAGCCAATTAGTGACCAATCTTTTGCTGAAAGTCAATTTGCCAAATGACCAATTTACCTAAAGCCAATTTGCTCAAATCAATTTCTTGAATAGCCTATTTTCCAAATTATTGAGAATTAAAAACAATTATTAGCTCCACCATTGTTCTTATTTCTGCCACTACCCTTTGTAATCCCCTTTGCCCAAGTTGGGTATTTCCCTGTCAAGGCCGTCCATCATGAACCGGGCCAAGGCTTGTTTCAAGATGTTTGGCTGCCATGTTCTCCTAAGCACTTTCCTCATTACTTAGCTCACCTCCTTGACACAGAGACCTGATACCAGGTACCCACAGCTTAAAGAAGAAGAGATCCATTTTGATTCACATTTTCAGTCTATGGTCAGGTGACTCAGAGGAAGGAAGGAAGGACATAGTGGAAGGGCCTGGGTGGGAAACACTGCTCATGTCACGGTGTCCTGGAAGCAGAGAGATAAAGGGAGCCCCCGGGAGGGAGATGCACCCTTCCAGGTCAATGCCCCCAAGACCTTCCTCTTCCCATCAGAGCTCAACTCCTAATCAAGAGTTAGCTCAACAGCCCCTGTGATTTGTCTCCCAGAAGCCCTGCTAGAGCACATGAGGCCTTTGGATAGTCACAATCCAAACCACAAAATAGTCCTAGAGTTTATGTTTTCATTTTCCTCTTTTTTTTTTTTAAGTACTGGGAAAAGTCTTCATTTTAGAGAAAAATAAACTGGCCTGTAAAATTTAGCATGTTTATTTCAGACAAGCAAGTCTCTGAACTATTACATACATTACTTTGTCCAAGTTTAAGGCACCCACAGCTGTTAGCCAACTTGCTATCCATATCAGTCACCTGTGGTTTGTTCAGATGGTGAGCACAGATGAGAAGAATGGGGGCAAAATAAGCTCTCAGTGTCCAGAAACTTTTATGAGACAAAAGTTATCAGTGAATTATCAATGATGAAAGGGGATATTTAGATTGACTAACTAATGTTTAAAATGACTATATGGATTACATACTGTTAGAGATATATAAATATGATAACACAAAACATGGGAAAGCATAAAACTTCATTAATAGATTTAAGTTGACTCAAAAGACGGCCCATCTTGGAGTCAATGTTCTGATGCAGAAGAGCCTGGATTCAGAGTCTACTTGAATCCAAAATACAATGAATATTCAAAATGTTGAAAGGAAGAAGCTGTACATTCCTTTGGTCCGTCCACCAGGCAAGAACGCTACTGATGAGAGCGGGAGTGCTTCTCAGCAGCTGCAGTGGACAGTGTATCCGTCAGCTTCCCACGGTGAAGGCTGGGTTCCTGAGGGGGAGGAGGGGGATCGTCGACTCCGGCGTCAGAGCTTGCAGTCCACGGCTGCCAGGCAGAACGCTCATGGCAGAGGAGTGTGGTGGAGCGAAGCTGCTCACTCCCGCCAGGAAGCAGGCAGGGGACGGGCTTGGGGTGAGTGACCGGAAAGGGTCCCAAAGTTGCGCCTCCAAGGCCCGCCCAGATACGCCCGGATGTGCGAATTATTCACACCTTGGGCGGGTCCCTCCCTGGGCGGGTCCCTCCGGGTCCCTCCCCAATCCAGTCGCCCTCTCCAATCCAGTCGACAATACCTGCCCCCAGGAGATCGCGCTTTGGGTCAGCTCCCTGGCAGAGCGGCACCTTCTCATGAAGAGCGGTGTCTGCACCTGCGGACGGGAGCTGCAGACAACAGGCAGCCGGAGACGAGGCGTCACTGGGGGGAGTGCGGAGGTCTGGGGGAGCGTAAGCAAACAGGAAGAAACCTGTTTTCATCCTCACACCGACTAGCTGCTCTTTTGCAATGGAGGACGCTTTCTGGTTCTAGCTCTTTTGGAAAAAGAGAATCTCAGAAACTTGGTCCTGGAATTTAGATATGAAACAGGATTACTGAGGTACATACCCAATAAATTTTACACCTCCGCCTTCCAGAAATTACTGCCATGGGTCGAGGCATGGGAGATTAAATAACTGGACCAGTGGTAACCACCCCCCAGCAAAGAAGAGACTAGGTTTGGCACAGGGTCTTTGACTCAGGAACCTGGCTTTCATGACTTTCTGCTGAGCTCCGGGAGTACTTTCCTTTTGCGACAGGGTCTCGCTTTGTAGTTCAGGCTGGCCCTGAGCTCACTATGTAGCCCAGGCAACCCTCGAACTCAGCAATCCTCCTGTCTCTCCCTCCCGAGTGCTGGGATTACAGGCGTGAGCCACCATGCCTGGCACTGTGGTATGTGGTATTGATTGCTGGTAGGTGTGAGTCACCACGCCCAGCATTGTATGTGGTTACTGGGATCGAACTCAGGACCTTGTGCCTGCGAGGCAGGCGCCAGCACCACTGAGCTAACCCTCTGGCCCTCCAGGAGCACTTTCAATCCTTTCTCTTTTCCCCCTTTGGATCTTTCTTATTATTATCGCAGAATAGCCTCATTTGTCTTACTTCTGTATTTCTCTTGTTTGGGAATCTCATTTGATACTGGTCAAGTTGAGGAAGTATAAGAATAATGTGTCTTCATTAAATAAAATGAAAATTCTACCTTCTCTAGTGAAATCACAAATTGTCCAGATGAAATGGTATTAACTCTTAAAATATCTTGGAATCTCTTCAGAATCTACAATATCTTCTACTGTCTGTTCCTCTTATAATTAAAATTTTAATTTAATGCATTTTAAGTATCATTATTCAAGGGAAATTCCTTATTAAATTTTATGGTACTTATTTTTCAAATATATAATAACTTACTAATTTTACATGAATGAATCTGAATACTGCTTCGGACTTCCTTCTTAATTTGCATTTATTCTTAATCTTAGCATTTGTTATGTACAAAGTTATCAGATCACAAAAGCACCTTATTTCTATGCAGCTACCTGATCTGTAAGTACTTCACTGCGCTGTTAACATGCATATGCGGTAGCATTATACTTCACTTATTGAAATATTTTCTCCATATGTGCTTCTACTTTTCTGTTTTTTTCTTTATTATGTTTCAGCTTTCCAATGTATGTATTATGTTTGTTTACAGTATAGGTAGTGCTCACTTATTTTAAGTATGAAATTATAATAAAATATGGTTATATGTTAGGTATTGGATGTAAAAAGCTTTTCTGTCACAGAGACTTATATGTGAGGGGTGCTGGGGTTGGACCCAAGGGCTTATAGGTGCTAGGAAAGCACTCTATCCCTTTCCTGCCTCTGGCCTTGTACTCTCCTTCGTGGACTCCATGAAGTGAGCAGTTGTGCTCCACCACGAGGTGTACCCAGTCCACCCTGGGCTGACACCTCAAAGACTAAGCATTAAAATATTCCCCTGCTAGGAATATACTCGAAGGAATTGAAAGAATCATACTGTAAAGACCTATGTGCTCCCATCTTCATAGCAGCTCAGTCTGTGATCACCTAATCTTGGAAACAACCCAGATGCCCATCTGCTGGAGACCGGATAAAGAAGATGTGTTTTTTAATTTAATAAAATGGAGTATTACTCTGTCATAAAGAATGACACGTTTTATTTATTTATGTGCAAATGGAGACACCTTGAGGACACACTAATTGAAATAAATAGGTCACAGATATGTAAATACTGTATCTTTTCTCTGCTATGAAAACCTGTAGATGTAAATGAGTTCTAGAATGTATGATAGATTTTGTGAAATAGGAAATATTCAAAGAGAATTTGTTAAGGGAAAGTAATGAAGGGAAAGAATAAATATGATTTGGAAAGAAAAAGAAATAAAATGTATATAGAGGGTGGGCATGTGGGTGGGTAGGGATATGGGTAAAAATGAGAATTAACTTGTGTCATATACTGGTATAAACCCCAGTGTTGAGTGTGATTGTGAGTTGTATATAAAATGTACCAATAAAGAATTCAGTTAAAAAAAGTCAATCTCCCCTCCTTCCAGTTGTGAGACTTGTGTATTTTGTTCTGGAGACAGGCATACTGACCAATATATCTGTTAACCATTAGTCTCTGCTAACTTCAATGAACAGCTTCCCTAAATTTTGTTGTCTTTGCCTTATTAAGCTTTTTGGACTTTGGTTCAGAGGTTCCTCCAAATTCTACAATGGAAAAAGATTGTCACCTAGAATAATTTTATAAGCTTTACAATTCCACCATTTCTTTTTCACAGAAGAACATTGTTTCACTGGACACCAGAGACTAATTCTTCTGTTTTGCAGGGTAGGTGGCCAAAGGTCTCTGTGATGGGGTAAAAGTTTGGAACTGGGTTGAAAGTATGCCCAGGTAGTAAACTATTTCTTTGTGCGTTTAACTTATATTTAGATTTTTAAAAACATGAAATATGAGAGAAATGTTTTAAAATATCTTCACTTTATATAACTAAGAAGAAAAACACTATCCACATTAATATCACTTGATCTTATTCTGTACTAAGAGGTAGGAGATGGTATTTAGTGGATTCAAACAGTCTTAGAGCAAATAGGTAAATAGTTACATTTTCCTAGATAATATTAATTTCGTTATTTAGGAGGATGTTACATGGGTTCTGTCCTGTGTGAACTACATTTTTGTTTTCAAACATTTCCAGTTCCTTGCTAGCTCTGTTTTATTTTCATGCTTTGTGAAAAACAATACAACTTGACATTGTGAAGTCACCGCAGAGAAAATGTTACAGCTTCCTGAGAACCATTCTCTAAATCTTGATTTTTGTATATTTGTTGCTTCTTTCAATTCTTGAATTAACCTAATTTTCACATTAAATTCTATTAGTCTCCCCTTATTTTCTATTGCCTGAAATTGGTGTCAAAAAACTCAGAGGATAAGGCCCCAGAGGAAACAACCTATTTCCCAATTTTAGATGTTAACTTGCTACTCAAATTCTTGGATTGCAGTTTGGGGTTTTATTGGTATTTTGACCCTATGCCTCACTTGGAAGTGAGGTCTGGAGAGAGTATCAGCCTGTACCCCACAGGGTCCAGTTGGGAAAATACCTACAGTTGGCTTGACCACTGTCTTCTGGGCAGTTTGACTCACTCATGCACCTGCCACTTCCGCTTCACCCAGAGCTAAGCGGGCGGCGCCCAGGAGAAGCGCAGGCCTGGTCAGCAGCCCGCAGAGCAGCGTTGCGACCGCCCCCACCCGCAGGCTCTTTCCAGCGGGGCGGAAGGGGCTGGGCCGCAGCTGCGCAGGGGCGGTCTGGTGTCCAGGCAGGCGCCTTCTCTACTTGTGTTCTCTCTTCTTTCTCCCTCTTGTAAGCACAGATGTGTGCTCAGATGTGAGGCAGCTGTTCAAAGGACGTCTCGGGATGAAAGCAACTCCTGTGTAGTTATTAGGATTGATTGTTCGCCTTTCATTAACTTAGTAAATATTGATTGTATCTCAAGAAAAAAAAGTCCTTCAGTACTCGCTCCAATATTTTCTCAGTAAGCTTACTGTTAGTAAGACTCTTTAAAAAATATTTTTTTCAGTTTATCCCATAGGTCTTTTTATATTTAAGTACATGTTTTTATGTCCCTTTTGCCAGCACTGGTCTAATAACTTGAATAATTGAAGGCGTGCAAATAGCCCATTTTGTTGCGAAATGTTTCACGGGCCCTCTATGAGCCCTAAAGTGCTCTGGAGGAGGCAGTGAAGCCAGTCCTCCTGTCAGGGTGTCTTTCCAGCCCAACGCACAGGTACGGGTTGTCTTCCAAGGCAGCCTTTTCGTCACAGCCCTGCAGTGGGAGAGGACCACCCTGTGCGCTCATGAAGGCAAAGGCGTAGGATGAGGCTCTGGCCCCTGGAGCGTTGCGGTGTTTCTGCAGAGGCAGGACACACACTCTGGAGTTTAAATCATAAGACAAGGGGGCAGCTACGGAGATCACTGTATTTATCTAGTTCATTCATCTGCCTGAATCTGTTTCAAGGAATTAAAGAAAAGATATGCAAGGGGTGGTCCTCAGAGAAGAGTACATGGATGGCCAAATACTAACTAGTGCTGGATCCTAAAGGCAGGGAGGATGTGGACAAACAGACAGCGAAGACTACTCTAGACAAGTAATAGTGAAAAAGAGGCACCCCAAAAATGGCATGCTCTGGAAGCAGGGGACGGATCAGGGCATCAGAAATGGAAGGATATGCAGAAGTGTTGCTGATGGCAAGAGGGCACTGTTGAAAACAAGGTATAGTGAATGGAGCTTTCTTGTCATCTATTTTAGATCTAATGTAAGAAAAATCTGATTTTTTAAAATTTTTATCTTTCTTGGTACCTTGTATATACACATCATGATCACACTCAATATTGAGAATTTGTACCAGTATATGACACAATTTAATTCTCATTTTTTCCCATTCCACTACCCATCCCACAACCCCCCAATACACAAGTTTTCTTTCTCTTTATTACCATCACATTTTTCTTCACCCCTCATTACTCACCCCTCCACCACATTTCCCTTTGAATATTTTCTATTTCACAATGTCCATCATACATTCTAGAACTCATTAACATCTTCAGTTTCTCATACCAGAGAACAGATACAATCAATATTCACACATCTGTGGCCTATTTCACTTATGAGTATGTACTGAAAGTATGTCCATTTGAGTATACATAGTCCATACACATAATTCAAAGAAAATGTTTCTGTTTAACATCTAAACCCAGAAGAGAATGAAGAAATGCTGTGCATAGGTGCTGAACAGAGGTCTTTCTAAACAGGGAGCTGGGAGCTCTTACAATCTCCTTATGATTTCCTATCAACTTTTTTTTTGAAACACAATTTGTTTATCTACTGACTTGCTTTTCATTTTTGTTCTGCTAGAAAGGATCAGAATGACCTTTCTATTAGCACAATGTCTGCCCATCCATGGGGGACACTATCAGGAACTTTTGGTGGACAAATAAACTGCCCTTCCCTTCCCTACAACATTCCTAAGTGTGCGTAAATTGAATGAAGCCCATTGCTACTCTTGCGTTCTCAGTCCTTTGTAGTGTTTTCTTCCTTGCCAGATCCTAGAGGCCCAGCAGTCCTTATACCAGAGTTTCCAGGGCTCTTCCCCTTAATGAGCTAACATGTTTTCTAACAGCCCAAATGCCTTAGGGTCAGAAAAGCGTCCTTCTCACTTTCCAAATCAAAACGGTTAGTCCTTTACAGCTCATTTTTGCTTCTTTTAGGCCAGTGTAGAGGCCTGATTTACCATTTATCTTTCCAATGGAGCTCTTGCCAACATCAAGCATGACTTGTTTTTCACACTGATGTTCCAATAAAACATTTTACCACATTTTCTCTTAGTCTTTCTTCCTGTGACCAGTTTACGTTAGGGACAATGGTGACCACACTTAGAACACCAGAATCATTTTAAAGGGTCTCTTCTCTGCTACATGGAAACGCTCCCTTCTGTGATTTCAATCTTCTGACTAAGCCATTAGCAGATTACTAAAACTTGCATTGACTTTTGTTTTCTTAGGGCGATCTAAACTTTCTGTCTGTCTGTCTACATCTGCCTCTCCTATTTTTCCATTAGATGCCACACAGTTCACTATTTTAGCCAGACAAGGTCTATCTTTTCAGTTTTTTTTCAACCACCGAGTAACATTCTCACCCTGGATCAATCTTAGCACGTTTCCTTTTTGTGACAACATAGCCGCTGCAACAGTCACATACTACATACAACTGCACGGACAGTTGCCACCCCGAATTCGTGTGTTTTCACTTCAGGTGCTCAGCAGCACCGTCTGGCCCCCAAGCCCCCGCTTAGCTGCTTCTGTGCTTCTCCTGATGCCAGATGCTGGTCTTTTTCCTTAGCCTCTGACTTTGGTCCTCACAGTACTCTGCATTTCATATTCTCGTTTTCATCAGATGATTTTTCTTTTAGCCTTCTAAAAAAGAAAAATAAAAAGTAGCAAGCTTTCTAGTTCCCTTTCCTTACAAATGCAGTGGCATGAGTAATGGCTGTTCTCTATTTTCTTTCTTTTTTTTTTTTGAGACAGGTTCTCGCTTTGTAGTTCAGGCTAGCTCTGAGCTCACTATGTAGCCCACGCAAGCCTCGAACTCAGCAATCCTCCTGCCTCTGCCTCCCGAGTGCTGGGATTGCAGGCGTGAGCCACCACGCCCGGCTATTTTCTTTATTTTAAAGCCAGCCCTCCTGCTGGAGGATTTCCTCACACACTTTTCCGGCGGTTCTGCTCCTCAGACTTGTCTCGAATGAATCTCCGTCCTCTTCCTCTGAGTGTCATCGGTTCCTCCATCTGTAACTGTCCCCTCGAAGGCGTGGTCTCTCTCACTCACCTTGGAGGCTTCTCTTTCCCACCCTGCACAACTCTAGGGAGCTGAGCTGCCCTCCACCCCGTGTACTTTCCTCCCTTCCCTTTTACTCCTTTGCGGCTCGCACCCTGAGTATCCCCTCACTTGAAGAGTCCTGCGGCCTCCCAAAAGGCCGGGCCTCCCCTCCTTGTCTTCCGTGTGGCACAGTCACTGGGCCTTTTTGGGCTTTTATGAATCGGTGACCCTTACACTGCAGCTTTCTCGACCACAGATTCCCTGTCCAGTGTGGGAACCCTTCCTTCGGGTGGCCTAAAAACTCTCAGCAACGCTTGAGCTTTCACCTTCCTTCCTGTTGTAGGAGAAGGGTGCTGTTGTCTGCTTGAGGCCCAGCCTGCTGGCTTCACCTACTCTCTCCCCTTTGCCTGACAGGGCCCGGCATGGTACCTCGTTGTTCCGTAGCTTATCATCTCTCCAACCTGCTCAGGCCCTTCATTCTCACTTGAGCTACACTGGATGAGTCTGTAATACCGAGACCACATGATTTTTCTTTTTTTTTTTAACGGCCTCCACCCAGTCAGTCTACTTCATTGCTAAACTGAAGGAGCTTAGCGCTCAGCTGTATTTCCACAGGCCTTGGCAAGTACACTGTCTTGTAGACAGGAGCTGCCCCACCTAATAAAAAAGCACATCTTAGCATTATCTTGGAGACAATTGTTCATTAACTTCCCATTGCTTTTAGGTGTCAGGTAAACAAACAAACAAACAAAACACCTAAAGGTAGCTTTTAAATCCACTCTGACCTCACCATGCGTTTCACTTTAGTCAGAGGTATTACCTTTGATTACATTTTCTATGTTTTTTTCTGCCATTCCATCCACAGCAAAGTAAACAGGGAACATTGCATTCCTTTAAAGACAATAGAAAATAAAGCTCAGAGTCAGTAAAAAATGTTCTCAAGCTTGTGAACCAAATGATTTATGTGACTGAGATTTATGTCACACTTTTCTGATTTCTTTTGAAATTTATCTTTCTATTTTTAGTAACACATATCCTGCATTTGCAAGGACTCATTTTGGAACTATGCTGAAAACAGATGTCTTGGCAGGGAATCTCTGAGTTACACATCAGCCAATAAAGTTTCCATAGCTTGACTTAAACGTGTATCTTCAATGTACATAAACTAATTTTCTAATAATTACACCATTGTCGCTTCATTATTAAATTACCCCTATCAGTTTTGCAGGTTGGCATATTTTGGGACAAGTCTTCTTCAAAGGGATTCATTTTAGAGGGGATAATTCCAGTGAGATGCTCTCATTTCTGTGTGAGGTCACATAAATTTCTAAGTCTACTGTACCCCACAACATGGCTAAACATTAAGCAGGTTTCTTTCTATGGCTTCTGATCTCCTTCATCTTAGCTAATTTACTCTTAAAACACTGCAAAATTGTAAATTCTTCTTGGCTCTTTTAAAATATAAAACTCCTTCCAGAACTATAATCAAGAAGGGTGGGGTTTCTCTCTCCCAGTCTCTACGACAAGGTAGGGACTTTACCTAAGTACCAGTAAGCAAAGGCCGAAGGCCTAATCAGATTAACAAATACTTCCTTTAAAGCCCTCCAGGATTTTCCAACTAGGTACTTACCTCAGTGCTTAAAAACTCTCCCCCCTTTTGTTTCAATGGAGATGAATGTGCACACTCTACCCTACTGTTAAAATATTGGGGACTGGGGATTTTGCTCAAGTGGTATTGCACCAACCTTGGATGCATAAGGGCCCGAGTTTGATCCCTGGTACCGCAAAAACAAAACAAAACAAAACAAAACAAAACACCTGTATAAAGATTGCTTTGCCTTTCTAAATAAGTATCGTGTGTGTGTGTGCGCACGTGTGTGTGTTTATATATATATATATATATGTATATATATATATATATAAAATTTGTGGTACCTACTTAAGATAACATTTATCAGAATATAGAGAAGTGTATGAGAGCACAAATTTTGGCTCTTTTTATTTTACTCATCAAAGCATTTATCTTTAGTATTTGATATTTGTACACAGAAAAACATGATTTTGAATATACATACACACACATATATACATCTATACATACATACATACATATGCATGTATATCTCCTTTCAGTCTGTTAATTTGTTTAGCACCTCCTAAACAGGTTCTGACACAGTTAATCACTTTGGCAAGGGCTCCTCTTTACCTGGTATGCCGTACGGATTACTCACTCGGTAACATCTTTCTTTCTATAGAAGAACAGGCAGCCTTGCTCCCCCTGCAGACGGAGCCTTGAATTGTCTTACGACTTGGTTTCATTTGTCTCCATAAGAGCAGGAGAATATTGAGAAGGATGAATCTAAGTAGAGGCGTTCGGCCCATCGAGCTCTTCTCCTTTTAATGCACCCCAGAGAACATTTAATTGCTTCTCGAATGACCCCCAAGGTCTTCCTGGAATGAGCTTGTTGTCTTCTTTGTGGAGGAGACCATCCCCATTTCATTCGAACTCATTGTGACTTAATTATAGGATGCATATAATAAATTGGAGGCAATCAGTAATCCTTAATCAAACAGGGTAAATTTGTTTCACATGCAAGACACAATGGACCCTTGTGAAATAGATGGCACACTTTCATTTACTGAACGATACCCAGATTAATTAACTCACCTGATAGCTGTGGTTCCAATTTCCCAACTGCAAGTCAGGTCTATCTTATGGCTGCCCTTCTTTCTTCCCCATCTTAACAGTCTATGAAGCTGATCTTTAATGGACTTTTTGATTCAATGATTATAATTCCTTTCTGAATATATTGCCTTGTCATCAGATAAAATAAGACAAGTTTTTGTCTAGGTGTAGCATACAGTATACACGTATTTTATACTTTTGCAGGTTATATATGTATGTATCCTCACATGCACCCTACACTCTAGTACACATTCAGTGGAGAAGATGCTAGAATGTTTTGATATGGCACTTCTTCAGTTATGGGTTTATTATCGATCTGAGTTCACTGAGTGTATTTCCCCAATTTTATAATTTCTTCAAGCCTCCAGCAGTGTCTAATCATTTTCTAGAGCAGATATTTTAGCTGTTTGCTTTCTGCTGGCTGTTTCCCTGTAAAATTACTGTAAGTTTTAATTGATTTATATTTCATTTATCTTGCAAGAAGTTGAGGTTTTTATTAAATTTAAGTATCTGTTTAGTGCCTCTCCTTGTGTATCCTGATTACTTCTGGTGACTCAGTGTAACATTTAATAACTATTAGTTTTCTTTTGAAGAGTTCTTAACTGGGAAACAAGAGTTCTTAGAGCTACATAGATAATTAACTTGAAGCTTGTCTGTCTCCTGAGAGACATCAAATATGTAAATTAGGAATTTAAGCCTTAACAAGACACAGTAAGGAAATCGCTAAAAGTTTTATCACATGAAAGCTAAAATCCACGGTTACAAAATATCAATATGCTTTGAAGAACTAATACATGCATCTTGCTTAGGATTTGTAAAAATTATGGGCTTTAAATTCTTTTTCAAAGCTGCTAGCCAGATCTTAGCAAAAGCAGTTGAAAAAAAAAAAGACTAGACTAGAGACCATATTTAAATATTCCACAATACCTACCATATTATTTGAGCTCAACAAATATTTAATCAACTTTTACTAAATTTTCTTTCCTATTTTATAAATTCCTCATTTGTAATACCTAACAGTCTTTCCATCTTTTAATCATACTGCTTTTCAGAGCTACCAATAATTGAAATCTTTGGTCTGTTTTTATTATTAAAGGCCTAAAGAGGGAAGAGCCATTCATGTTTAATGTTCTAAACTTGATTAACAAAATCTCTTCATTTGTCTGTACATGCTTGTGTTAGATAATATAAGTCTGTAAAAATATGATGAAAAAAGATCTTTAACAATTCTGTGCTGGCTTTTTGATCTGAGAAAAAAACAGAATCATGTCTCAAATTTCTGCTTACCAGGATAACATATTTTTTTGTTGTTATGACTGATATAGTCTAATTTCTTAAACTATAGTAGAACTAGAGAATGCAATGAGCTAAATGAGCAACTATTTGTCAGTTCCCCAAACAACAATTTTCTTGAAAAGAAGATCATTTTTTATATTTACAAAGGCAAATTGATTAAAACACTTCAAGACCCTTGGTTCTCAGTGGATTGCACCTTTTAAAGAGACTGTACTTCTAAATCATATCTCAAGCCTGGCGGTGCGTGTGTAGATGGATTATCTGGTGTACTATCACCTATGCTACGTGCCTCTCCGTGTTACGGTATCCAGCAGCACTGGCATCCGCTCCAGGCTTGTGCAGTGTGGAATGGCTTTCCCTCTGCAAGTCTGGGCCCTTTGCCAAGGTCTAACTTGGGCTAGAACCAGGATTAGTATGGAATGTGCATGATTTCCTTAAGTAAATTGTCTGACTCTTAAGTAAACACATTAAATACACCTGGCCAGGAATAAAGGGAGTTTGTGTGCTTGATACTTTTTTTTTTTTTCTCAGTCAGAATTTAGTGAGTGCTTCCCATGTCAGCTTGGGCAAATTATGACCAGTGGTAAAATGCCCAACTGGGAAAAAGGCCCAAGATATATTCTCTCTACGATATGAATTCTGGATTCACTTCCTTTTGCCCATCAGAAGTCTGTCACATCTCTCACGTTACCTTCTACCACATGTCTCATTTTCCAGAGGATAAGAGGTTTCTGGAATTCTAGTCGTAATATCAGTACACTTTTTAGTGACAATTGCTTTTACTTTGAGCTTGTTTCAAGGATCTCACAAACGTGATGCAGTGAAGAGGCCAGTGGCCGCTGGCAATTGGTTGGTTATCGCCACGCTGCATGCTCCAAATCACTGTGGGGGGGGGGGGGGGAGATGCGCCTCAGCTCTCGAGAACTCTGAAGCCTCGTAGGGAGCTATGTGCATATTCACCAGCTGTCTAGCCTGGATTCGGCTCCCTCTTGACTTCCAACCTCTCCCCAACATCGTTTAGATCTCTCACATACATCGTACGAACATCTGACGCTGAGCCCACACTTGGTGCTTCATAAAGCTTTATCATATTCAGGGTCTCGCTTCAGACTTATAGCATTTCCCAGGCTATGTACTCTTGGGTTTCGTTTGCAGAAATCAATTTCTAAGCTCATTAAATGCATCTCCTTGAAGTAAGCTGAGCCCACTTTTCTTACAAACAACAAGACAAACAAACTTCTTCTGTAGGAAAAGGATTGGCTGTGCTGCGAAGCCGTGGTCATGTACAGTTATATTTTGGCTATGTGAGCTGAGCTTAGGAAATTTTCATCCACTGACAAGCTGATTTATAAAATGCTGGAGCCTTTAACCTTCAATTCTTCTTTGTCTGGATTTCCCTTTTCAGAATATGATGAATTTGCACACTCTACTACCACAGGAAAATAGCAATTGAAGAAAAAACAGTCCTTGTCTCCGTTTCCTTTATTACATAAAACATTCTTGAAAATCTTATGAAAGATTTCAAATTTTGCTACAAATACTTCCAATTGAAGCTAAAAAGGAGACACTTGTAGAGACAGAAAAAGGAGATTATGGCTCAACATTTGTTCTTTTAAAAATAATTTAATTTGCTTCAATTTTAGGTCTAGGAGAGATTTCAGACCTTTAAATTATTAGAGTACCTGTCCTTGGGAATATAATATGAGAAGTGTTTTCAGTTAACTTACTAGGCTATGCTTAATAATTTATGATAGCTATATCATTCATAACAAGATTGCCTTACATAGAGTAAATTTTATTTCATTTTTCTTTACACTATTAGCACATACTACTGTTCAGTTTTTCAGTACTAATGACATCATAGCCATCTTGTTCTGTCCTAGTTACATAATTATTACCCACACTAAAATTTATGAGATTTAGAAAACACACTAAGAAGATATATAAAACTTCCTAAAATGTTCATTTTCCTGAAGTCAACAGAAATGCATCAACTCTAGGATATTAAAGGTATTGATTATTTTAGTTTAATTTGGCTATCAAAAAGGCAAAGTAGATTGTAGTTTTTATTTTAAAGAGATTCTATAGGGTCAATTATATATTTAGAAAGGCATAAATTTTACAATACTTCCGAGAAAGTTTCAGTTTGTCCATTCTTCACTGAATTGTTTGCAATTGGTAGACATAATAATAATTAGAGAATAAAGGCTATTTCCATTCTTAGGAAAAGTCATAGCTGCAACTGGCTAGCCTCAGTCTCTTTCCTTGTATCTTTTGCAGGAGTAACCATTTGTAAAGATGCACATTTTGGTAAAGAGGCAAATGAAACACATTTTAAGGTTGTATTTAACATAATCAAATACACTATGATAAAGTTGAGTGCAAATACCCATAGGGTTAAAAATTATTCTGACAGACAAAAGTGTTAATTTTAATTTTAAAATAGATTGTAAAACATTTAAAATATAATAACACATGGTTGGCAAAATATGTATTATTATAGAAACTAAAGTAACTATCAGGAAACACCTTAGTTTTAGGATTCTAAAAATGTTATAAGGCAACTAAGAATTGAGTAATCAAGTATTGAACCCATTTTTTTCCTACAGAAAGCCAAGAGAACACCGTTCAGCTAATAGATGCAACCCTGTTTCTTCAGGTTGATATCTCATGGGGGTCTTCTCTACGCCCTCAACACTGTGTATTAGGCAAACAGCATTTTAAAAAATGTAATATGATTTTAACCAGGGATTTGTTTAATAAGTTTGGTTCTGGAGCTTGTTTTGTGAGCAAACACACTACTTCTGATTTAATTTTTTCTGACACTGAGCCCACTGCACAGTATAAAAAAAAAGTGTAATTGTAGTTTTGTCCTTTATAACACAGGACAAATAAATGTCAAAATCAAATGGTGGTGTCCCCCAAGGGAAAACACACTCAGTGATGAAATATTCTTCCCTGCTTCCCATTGCTATTCCTCTGAACACCTAGGTGAAGCTGCCTCAGGACCTAATCAAATGCTGCTAATTTACATACAATAAAAATCCTGCCACAAGATTTTAGAAAGAAGGAGAAATGCATAGTTTCTAAAATAATAAATTATGAAAATGTGTATACATCTGTTCTGAATCAACAGTTTATAACACTCTAAATATTATGACTGGAGTCGGTAAAAAATAAGCATCTGTTTGTGTTGTTGATGTAGTAATTCTCAGTTTAATAAAAACCCTTGGAAGTGGCATACTACTGCTTCCTGTGTGCTTTAAAAATGCTACAATATTGAAAAACTGTCAGTTTCCTTCTTGGGAGTGATGATAACAACCAACTTGTAAAACAATCATTAAGGTAGCTTTAAAAGAATAGCAATAAGAGAATTTTTTCCCTGAAAACTGCATTTGTTTTATGTTATAATAGATATTCTATTTGCCATAAATAATAATTTACATAACATTGAAGATTTTCCTTCCAGAATTAAGCCATACCAAATAATTTGAAAGAATAAAAAGATATTAATTATTTTTAGAGTAAAGTTTTGAGCTTTAGAACTCTGGTTATTTTGATAACTCTGAATAAAAAAAAAGTTCCATGATATACTTTTGTATGTGGTGTTTGAAACTGAGCCATGTTTTTATTTTTTTAAATTATAGTTACCATCAAATTACAAGTACAAGGTATCAAATACCAAACTTTCAAAAGTACCTTGGCCCTAGGCCTTGGAAATATCAGGTTCTCTTCCCTTTTCTTCTTTTTTATATTTTGTCTTTTCTTCTAAAAAAAAAAAAAAAAACGAAATCCTCCCACTCTCAAAGTGAAGAACTCAACTGTTGAAGGAATTCGCTCTGTAAGGCCAAACGATCTCAAATTGTTTGGTCTTACAGAGTGAATTAAGATTGCACTTGGCATGGTGGTGTAGTAATACTGTTTGATTTCACGCAGTCACAGTAAGCATTGTTTTTAAGTACATGATAATTTACAGAGAGGGATGATCCATTTGAAATCCACGTAGTCAGATGGAAGAAGGTTTAAAGAAAACATGAGGAGCTGATATAAGCCACCTATGCTAGAATAAGAAAAATTACTCAGGGACATTTTTAATTGCTTGCACTGGAGGCTTTGGAGTACCTTTGTTCTACCCTGTATCTGGAGGGGGGAGAGTAGTCTGGTATTTAGGACTGTGCCAGTGGGTGAAGTTTCAATGTAACTAAGCTGATCTTTACATCATGGTAATACTCTACAAAGTCATGTCTTCTGAAATATAGCAGTTATGCACAATAATGTCCTGTGTTAATAGAAAAAAAAAACATGACCACAACAAGAAAAAAATTTTATTTTGATACTACTAGTTATTATTTTTATTGAACACAATCCTAAGATCATTCTTCATTAGTTATAAGTAGCCGGATTCCTATATCTAAGCAAAAAAGACACCACACTGGTCTTTGGAGAAGAGAGAAAGCAGGGAGAGAAAAAAGAATATGTTGTGATATTAATTCTTAAATTAATGAATTCTTACGCAGAGACACTCTCGGGAGCCTTTCAGTCCACCAGAGCAAACTAGATTTCCCAGTGGGGGGCACTGTGTGCGTTTCATCTTTTGGATTCCACAGCGTCCCCTATGCCACCAAGTATGGCAAGACATCCACGCACGTGGTCAGCTTAGACGTCAGCTGGTTAGAATTCCCGATCATTTGCTCTTCCTGGAGCTGAGAGGGCTTTATTTTTTTCTATGGATTGAAGCTATACTTTATTCATTTACAGTCCAAACGTGGTGTACACAGTGAGGATGTGTGTGTGTGATAATCATTTAGCCACCTAGTTTTCTAAATCTGTCTGTCTGCCTGACTCTCTCTGTCAAAGGCCTGATGGGTCCATGTGCTCACTGTCTTTCTGAGTTATAACCTGTTGAGAGACATTACACTGAAACGGTAGAGCTGATGGGTCGTTAGGAAAGGACCAATGGCTTCTTTTCTTCCTTTCTCCAGATGAAAGGGTGGAAGACAGCTGTTGAGAAGTGGCTTGGTTTTTCCCACTGGCTGTTTATCTAGTGTCTGTAGTGGTCTTTCTTCCTCCTTCAAGCTAAATAGGTTTCTCTTGCTCTATACTTCTCTTATGTGAGGAAAATGTTTGAAGTTCAGGAAAGTATTTTTCATACACAGCCAAATTTAAACTTTATTTATGTAAAAATTTAAAAACCAAGCAGAATGAATGATTTTAGATACATTTAATGACCAAGTATTTGAAAATTCTTTTAAATAAATATGAATTTGAATATATGCTTTTTCACCTTTCATTGTCCCTTTTAATCCTTTGTTCATCTTTCCCTTTTTATTTCATTTCTACTGCTATCTGGTTGAAATAACTGCTATCTGGTTGAAATAATTGTTTATAGCAGTAATCTGCTATCTAAAAATGTAATGTTTTCATTAATAGGTTACTATGAAAAATCTAATACAAGGTACATATTTTATTTTGTTCATTTGCTTCTATTATATATGATAAACATCTCTAGAGTGTATTATTTTGGTGCTTAGTTTCCATAATAATTTTGCCTTTTATTTTTATTCTTGCTAATATTCATCTAGATTTTGGTGGTATTATTTCAACATGAATAAAGGAAATTTTCTTGGATATTATCAATAATTCCAGTTTCTTATTTATAAGAATATCTGTTCTTTTTAGAATAATTTAAAATTCTTAACATTATTCTTTTTGGAACTTTTAAGTGCTTAGTTTTACAATAATTCCTGATCATATTCTCTCTCTGGCACTTTTCCAAATACATAAGAAAGGTAGGGCAGTACAGTTAAACATTTCCAGAAATAAATGAGGAAAGCATAACTCCAAAAATAAGATTTTTTTGTTTCCCAAGGCTTATGACAGGTTTCTAAATGAACATTTTTGACCAACTTGTAATTTGATTATTATATCAACTAATAAATCAAATTAAAATGTTTAGACTCTTCTTTCTAATCTTAAATTTCACATTCATTTCCCAGAAATGAAGTGTCAGTTTCTCATAGTGTTTATATCACACTAGCTTAGACTTAGTTAATAATAGCCAGCATATATTTGCTCCCAGCCAGTTATTTTATGCTGCTGTTTCTTCGGTGTTATCTAAAATCTTGAGATAATATACACAAAATTAAAATTATACAATTCTAAGTGGGTTTACATATCACTTTTCAGTCATTTTGTATGAGATTTATTTTAAAAGGTAACAAATGAAGGGCTGACATTAGATAATGATTTTTTTCATTTGCATTGTTTGAAAAAAAAGCACATCATTGCAAAATGACCTTAAATTCAGAATTACTTCTGACTATTCTGATCATTATAGCATTTAGGGTATATATGTGTGTTTATTTATTAGAATATATAACTTAAAATGTGATACTTGATTATATGTACAGTCACTTCAGTAGAAGACATCTGGCTCAGAGGATTTCAAGATCCTTTCAATTTTCTCCTAGCTTCCTCTTTGAGAGCTTTGTGGTTTGCAAGATGGGGAAGGAAGGATCACAACAGTAACTGACCCTTTCTTCCTTGATCAAAATAGTAGGAAGTAGACATTATTTTTACATTCACTTGGGGGAAAAAGGCCCACAGTTTTAAAAAAAGATGCAAATATATTTAAGAAAATCTGTGTGTAAGGGAAGATGACAGCCACGATTCCTAACACATGAAAGATTTTCTCATCATCTTCAGAGTTCACTTCTCTTGACAGGAAGGAATCTTGCTAATTCCTCTGTGAGACTAGCCCAGCCATGGAAATCAGAATATGCAGAGTTTGCCGTGTTCTGTTTTCTGGTTCTATAGTAATTGAGATGTGAACTTTCTTTTTTCAGTGACAGACACACCTACAGCCATTTTTGGCAGTGGATGACTACTTCCTCTAGAATTACTGGAACTGGAATCATGTCATATCTTTCAGAGAAAGAAGTGGGAAACTGAGGTACAGCTGTTTTAAGAGCATAAGACTAACATCTTATAAATCACTCACTGTGAGTTTGAGGAGCTCTTGCTAGTGCCAGGCATTGTGATCGCCATAGATATTTGAAGCTTGAAAACCGTGGCACTTGTGCCAAGGGATATTAGTAGGACTTGATGGAATGAGTTAAAGAAGATGCATACAGCACTGTTGGCCAATAAAAGGAATCTCACAACTTGTTCCTCCCCTCTGCCCCACAGAACAACAAAAATTACTCATGAGGAAATAATCACATGTCATCTCAAGTCTCTCTCCACAGTGTAGGTGGCAGAAGGTGCTTCATGACTAGATGGTAGAATTCTTTGAATTTTCAGTTGAACATACTATCACACCAAGGTCTAAGGTGTAAAAACCATTTCTGAAGGGCATCAGTGTCTTTTGTGCTAAAATTAACTTTATTACCATATACTTGGAGAAACTAACAAGACATGCCATTAATAAAGGCAGTTGTATCCAGAGTGTACAAAACAGTATTAAAGCTCAAACATTAAACTAACAACTCCATAAAAATGAGCAAGAGAAAACATTTTATTTTTGAAAAAGATATATGGGTGGGAAATAGAGGGAAAAAAAAACCCTGAAGTAATTATACACTGAGAAGATGTCAATTAAAACCACACACAAACATATTCCCGTTACAACAAAAATAGAAAGACTTACCAAACCAAGTATTGGTGAGAATGAAAGGAAAGTGAAGTTCTTCTACAGTTCAGGGGGAAGAAGAATGTGAAATGGTGCAACAAACCTGGAAAATAGGTTGACATCTTCTTAGCAAAGTAAAACAGGCATCTATTAAATGTTCCAATTATTCCACATTTAGGCAGATACTCAAAGGAAATAGAAATGCATGCTGTACAAACCTTTATTCATGATGTCTTGTTGCAGCTTTAGTTAGCAGTTCCATATGAAAACAACCCAAATGTTTACCAGCAAGTAAGTGGATTAAAAAAAAAATGAGGCACTTGAACAACTTAACCCTGTATAACAATAAAATGAATGAACTATTTGTAGGAGCTACCAACAGACTCCCAGAGTAATTATGTGAGGTAGAAGAAGCTGGATCCCTCACATAAGATGGATACATACTATATGGATTTATTTATGTAAGTTCTAAAAAATATAAAGTAACACACAGTGCTAGAAAACCAGTATCTGTGTACAGCACTTGATTTATACCACATTTTGACCCCAGGGGACTGAGCAGGTGCAACAGGCAGGACAGGGACAGAGAAATCATAAAAGGGTACAAAAACTATCACGGTTTGTTTTTTCATTATCTTGATTGTGATGGTGTCACCTATGCATATGTGTGTCCAAAGTGTAACCCTTAAGTACATAATGGGCCATAAGTAAATTATGTCACAAAATCTATTTCTCTGTCTCTCTCTCATCTGTCTACATCTATTTGAAATTTTTTTAACAATAGTGTTATAATGATTACTAATTTTTGGAAAACAAAAGTACATAAACTAATTTTATAGGGAAAAAATATATGAATTTATATTCTCTGACTCTCTGTTATCAGCCTAGTTTGTCCATAGCAATGCATCTTTGGTGGAACCGGTTGGTGAGATTCACTGAAATCCATGAGGGTAGCCAATAGATTAATATAGTTCTGAAAGATAGTCTCCATGGTCTTTGGCTGCCTGAAGAAATCTCTTTTTATGGCAGCTTTCACTTCTTGCAATACATTGGAGATTAGCAGCCTTAGCTACCTTTTATTTAACATATGTTTGCTTAAATTACAACAAGTTATTTTACGGCTAGACATATGAATGCCATGTGCTAAGTAAATTGTACATTATGGGGAAAGAATGTTTAAAAATACCCTGTAGTTGCAGAAATATGAGATGCACATAGTGAATGATAATTTAAGCAGTCTCAGTCATCTCACTGATGTTAAACCAGGCTTCTTATAGTTCTTGCAGCAGAGAGACATATGTCTTGAATGTATTTTAAATATATGCCAAAGCTAACCCTTTTAAGGGCATCATTGAATTGATAATTTCAAACACTTTGTCAAACTTAGATATGTTCCAGGGAGGGAAGGGAAATCTTGAGTGCATCACTTAGTATATTTTATAATGTCATTTTTGAGGATTCGTGTTTACTTTGACTGCCTGTCCCACTGTACCCAAACTATGAATAAATAAAGATGAACGCTTGCCTCCCCTGTCCTTGTACTTCGCAGTATTGCATGAGTGCCGAAGCTAATCTACTCGGATAGAAGTCATCTCCCCCCGTCATCACTTTGTTAATTTGATAATTGCTGACTGCTGATCTTAATGAAGTTAACACGCCTGTTATCTGTAACCATAAAAGGTTGCTGATATAAAACAGTTCCACTATAAATCAAAGGAAAAGGACAGGACCACACATATAAATGCAGGATGTGGGAATCAAATTCACTTGCATTAGAAGATGCAATCCGATCATTGTAGAAAACTCTGATTTTTTTTAATAAAAGGTCTTGATTTCTAAGTGCTTTACTTAAACAAGAAGATTTAATTTATCTGTTATTTTATGAAGCATTTTTATGTGTAGTAAAAGGGCTACTTGTTTGCACATGCTGGTTATGTGGCATTCTTACATGATTTCATGCTTTGCTGATGGAAAATTAGACCCTTGTGTATTATAAAAGAATAGAGGATAGCTATAGAATCAGGATGCAATTGCCTCAGGACATTCTGTTGACAGCTAGAAATATATACAGACAAAGCAATGTCACTGGATGCTAATGTGAACTATACCCACTGATGAGTACTGTAAATCCCTCTAAAAGGAAAAGCCAAAACCCTTTTATGGAACTGGGGGTTTTACCTTAAACTTTGAGTATGAAGATAATTTCTACACTTTTGTACAATGAAACCGTGATGAATATTTTATAATTACATTATGCCCACGGATTCATAAATATGATCACAGGGATTGACATGGCCAGGTAAAGCTACATATAGACATGAGGTAATTCATTTCTGTTATTTATGTATTAGACTAATAATATGGTGTCTTTCATGAATACTAAAGATGAATCATTCATTTCCTAGATTAGATTGGGCCATGTAAGTCTTCACATGATAATTTCCTTGTCTGTTGGAATTTTCACTTTTCTGCAGTGTGAAATTGAATGAGAGGCATACTGTAATTTAGGCAACAATAACATGACGAGTAACAATATCTCTAATATGACTTTATAGTGTACTCTAGTAAGGGATGTCAAAAGAGCCTTAGAAACTACAATGTCTCTGTGGGTCTCTTTAGCGTTCCAAGTCGTCTTTAATAAACATCACAACTCCCCTCCGCAGCAGGCTGCACTACAAACCTCGGAGGCCAGGAGCCCTATTTTGAAAAGATTACCTTGCTGCCTTCCTGTATGAAACTATGTACCTCACATTTTGCCAGGCATCTTTTTGCTCATCAACAGAGCGGGAGGGTGAATTGAGCCTGACTCTCCTGTCATGCCTCTTAGACACTTTCTAACTTGTGGCTGAACTTTGAAGGCAGAGAAATGTACAGTAGTGGAGGGCAGGGGTCCTCTGTGGTGTTGGGAACATGCCTGGTGGGTCTGGCACCTGGAACCATTTTCCGTTACAAGGCAGCTGTAAGAGGAGTGGAAACATTTTCTTTAACCAAACAACAGTGTAGACAGACTATGTGTAGTGGTCCTTGAAATGAGTCTGGAGAACAAAACAAAGCCCTTCCTTGTTTCTTCTAATTGTCACACTCTGAAATAACTGTAAGTGGAACGTGCTAAGTAGACACGTCAGGAGTATTTGGTTTTCCTACAGCAACGGCTTCCTGGTAGTCAGTATCAAAGAGCATTATTCTGCCAGGGTTACACACTGCCTGAAAAGAATTATGAAACCGTCCTTGAAAGTCATGGCGAGTGTCCACAGCGAAGAAAGACTCTGGCACAGAAGCCCTGGTGTCAGTGAATAGCCGTGGAATTTCTGTTCGGGAGGTGGGGAAAGCAGGTGAGCCAAGAATGTTCCTCCACGAGAGAGACCTTGCAGTTCTGGGGACTCTGCACCTTGCCATGAGCCTGCCGTGCACAACCACAGGCACCCAAGGGAGCGGAAGAGCAGTGACCAGAAGAATTCCTGGCACAGGAGGTCAGACTTCCAAGGGAGGATCATTCCATGTGAGTCGTAATACCATGAGAATAAAGCCTGTACCTGCAAAGCGTGCTCAGTGTGACGTGGTGCCATGCCAAGAGGTAAAGTTCCCAGGCTTTACTTCGGTTTTGTATAAGTAGCCTTTTCTGGGTCAATCTGGCAATTTCTCCATTTCTATGATGGGAACCATTTTTAGTAATATATAGATGACTTTGTGTAGAATGCAGTGGGATGAAATCAGGTTCACAAACCCTATAGTGGACAGATCTGAGCTGTGAAAATTTCCAGATGGAACATATTTGTAAGCAAACATGAAAGAACAATAATACTAAGGACTCAGGGGGAAAAAAATCCCCCAAATTGATTAGTACCATTGTTTTTCAGCGATGAAAGATTGAACTTTTGAAGTTTTCTCTGAGTTTCGTCTCCTTTCTGTGATGACTGACGCTACCATTCAGGCCTGCTTCTGTTACAATAATATTATCACAATTATAATTCCCACTTGGCATTCTGCTGCTGCTCAGCCTCCCCAGTCCTCACTAATTTGTTGTATTATTCCCACTTAATTTTCCTAAAATAGTATGTTATCATGTCAACCTTGTTAAAAGCATTCTCATTACCTCCAGGCGAAAGTGAAGTCACCTACTCTAGAGGTTCAAACCCCTCCACAATCGAGCACGATGTTCCTATTAAAAGCTCCTTTCCTTCTTGCATTGCTCTGCTCACTGGAACACAAAGAATCATTCTTGCTCTTGATTAAGCTATAGGCGCTTCAAATTGTCTTCTATTTTACCACAAACAGACTGTATTTGTTCAATAAAATGATATTTAGAGTCGACTGTGTATCCAGTTCTGTGCCTCGTGGAGAAGACAGGGTGGTCAAGAACAGTATGGGCCTTACTGTCACAGAGCTCTGACATGACAGGATAATTCAGAGGGACAGGAGACACACTGCTACTATGTCTAAAGAGAGGCCATGATAAGTACTATGGAGGAAATAGGAGCCATAAAGGACTTGGTGACCTGTGGTGTTGTTTAGATCGGGTAATCAAAGAGGCTTTCCTTGAGGAAATGCCATTTAAACTGAGAACTGAAGCCAAGGAAAGCACACACTGTGACTGAAATAAATTTTATCAGGGGTAAAACACCTAAATAGCCCATAACAGAGAACAGAAAGGCATATTCATGGAAAGGAGAAAAGGAGAATAACCAAAGATGAATGACTGAGCTTCGGAGGACTCTGCAGTTTTCAGCATCAAGCCCTAACATCTACCCCGTGCTTGTCCTGCCACGTAACTCCTATGTTCCGATCTTTCTGCCGAAGTGTTTCACTGTCCCAGCTAGATGCCGAGTCTATTGAATGATAAGACTAAAGTCATAAGAATGATAAAGAAGCCTCGCAGGGTCTTCTTATGTGTTACACAAGGAGTGGATTTAGAAACATAGCAAAAATGCTAAATATTCCCAAATCGCTATATAGATTTAATGTAATTCATATTAAAATCCAAGCATGACCCACGTGTGCTGGCCTATGACCTATGGTTCCAGGAAGGTAGGAGATGATTAGGGCGGCTTGGTCACACTGGCTGGCCAACGTGGCAGAACGTGTCAGGGACCAAGAGGCAAAGGGAGGAGGGAGAAGGCGGAGGGGTTGTCCAAAGAATCAAGACATGTTATGGATATGAACCAATCCTGTGCGATGAAGGTAATCATTTTTACTGGAAATTTGTACTAATAAAAATGACGTGCAGAACACAGAGCACAAAACGCCCTGTGCCCAGAACCAATAGGAAGATGCCATTTTAAATCCTTCATTTACATGTGGGAACAGCCAATATAAAGACACCCTTTGTCATCCATTATTTACATGTGACTAGAAGTAAAGTGGATTTTTCTATAGGGCAGTTTATACCTGACATAACACCAATCTAGTCTTTTATTTGAAAGTAAAGGTTGTATTTATGTTTTAAATTCATTTTTATTACTGTGTTTATAGCGCACAGTGATTATATTTATTGCAGAGAGTTGTTACATGTGCATAGTGCAGTTTAATTCATTCCTTTCTCCTCTGCTTCTTCCTGCTTCCCTGAATCTTTCGGTCTCTTGTCCTTTTCCTAAAGATATTTCTCCTTACTTACTTCCTATAGCCCATCTTTTACTTTGCCTTTTATTGATATTTTTCTCCTATGAGAAAATAAATATTTAAGCTCATGTATCTGTTTTATTCACATTATGGTCTCAAGTGCATCCATTTTCCTGCGCATGACTTATGTTTATCTTTATGGCAGAGTAGTGCTCCACTGAACAGAGCTATCTCTTTTTTTATCCATTCATCAGTTCATGAACATAGAGGCTGCTTCCAAGATTCAGCTGCTGTAAGCATAGGTATTCATGTATTACTGTAATATTATGTTTTTCTCTTTAATGGGAAGATACCTAAAGGGTATCAGCTTGGTCAAATGGAATTTGTAGTTTTAGTTTCTGAGGAATCTCCATACTGACTTCCACAGAGGTTCTATTTGTTTATATTCCATCAACACTGTAGAAACAGGTTGCCTTTTCCTCCATAGCTCTCCAACATTTATTTTTATTTTATTTATTGATGATGAGCATTTTTTTCTGCAGTAAGCTGGAATCTCAATGTTGTTTTAATTTGCATTTCTGTAATGACCAGCGATGTTGAACATTTCTTCCTTTGCTTATGAACCATTTGTATTTCTTCTATGAAATTTCCACTCATTTCACTTGCCCAGTTTTTAAAAAAAAAAAATTTTTTTTTTTTGAGACAGGGTCTCACTTTGTAGTTCAGGCTGGCCCTGAGCTCACTATGGAGCCCAGGCAAGCCTCGAAGTCAGCAATCCTCCTGCCTCTGCCTTCAGAGTGCTGGGATTACAGGCTTAAGCCACCAAGCTGCGCATCTGTGGTATGAGGTACTGATTGCCAGTGGGCATGGCCACCATGCCCAGTATTTTTGTATGTGATTATCGGGGACTGAACCAGAGACCTTGTGCTTGTGAGGCGAGCACTGGAACCACTAAGCCAAATCTCTGGCCAGAGAATCTAAACTTTTAAAAACACATTCAATACACGATACCAAATTTCTCAAGGTGAAAAAACAATATATATACACACAAACAATGTTATATTAGTAACTGGGTGTAAATTAGCTTCTAGTTTTATTAGTTTTTGAAAACCCAAGTTCAAATTGCATTTATCACTTAAATCTGTTAAATATCAATTCTATTCTTTGCTGTATTTTGGTAGTCTGGGTCCCTAGGAATTAGAGACAATTCAGAGTCAGGACCAATTATCTGAAAAGTCTGTTGTCTCTGTACATCTAGTATCACTGATGTAGGTCCCTTTGACCCTGCTTTTTTCAAAGGGCTCTGAGAGGCTGAATTGACTCAAACCTCTAACGTATGAGAGATGCTTTCATACTGTGTGTTTCTCAGTCTAAAGTTGTTTTAGTTAGACTTGCAAGTGCCTTTCAGGGAGCTGACTGTCCAGCTCAGTGAATGGAGCTCAGTGATCCATCAGCCAGGGCCAAGGAGCCTAATTACAATGCTTGCTGTATTTTTTGTTATGGAGATGCATAGAACATGAGTGAAGAACTTTTCTGTCACTCAAGATTACCTATTCACTGGAAGAGTAAGTGAGATGTGGAGATAGTTCATAGCTGAATATAGAAAATACTCAACTTGCTTTGACTTCTAATGGAAGAGAAATATTAGAAGTTCTAATTATATATATATATGATCTATCTATCTCTATCTATCTATCTATCTATCTATCTATCTATCTATCTATCTATCTATCTATCTATCTATCTATCTATCTATCTGCTGAAATGTAAAATAATCCCAGCAATGTGTTTGCAGAGCTAAATGTGTTCTCATAAAACAGAAAGCCTGGAGTTGGGGGTTGAACCCCAGTGGCAGACTACTTGCCTAGAATACTTGAGTTCATTCCCTGCCACTACTAAAAAACAAAAGGAGCCATTTTGTAGAAGAGCCCCTTGCCGTTCTCTTTCTGAAGCTGATGTGGATGGGAAAAAGTCCTGCTTGCTGGGAGAGAGGAGGGTTTTGTTTTGTTCTTCTTAGCTCCTGAAGTGAAGAGGATGTTCACTTCAGACGGGTGATAATAGAGACGCTTGTGTGTTGAGCTGAGCCTTGGGAAAAGCGACAGAGGCAACTCTGATGTGCCATGGAAAGCCAAGGTCTGAAAACAACAGCAACAGTAATGACATGTCATGGAAAATTTAGCAATTGAGAGCGGGTTCAGAAGGGTCCACATCCGCAGCCACTGGGCTCCAGGCAGGCACTGATGGCTTGCAGGTCTTGAGTACTCTCTATTAATGAGGGATATTCTGTGCTAAAAGGCCTAGTTAGCTCAGGGGAAAGAAAAGCTTTTTGCAACGTATCGATGCCTTGAATCCCTAGAGTAAAAGGAGTGCTGTTAGACAGGACACTTGAGTAATAGATAGATGACAAATAATAACTAATTATCTTCATTATTTCCACACAGAAAATAGACATGATCAACATAGAGCCTTCCTCTAAAATGATAAGTCAGCATTTGTCTCTCATGCGAGTAGTGAGAAGGGATCATGATTTAGAGAGCATCCTTCTCTTCAAGTACAACAAAAATCATCTGCATATTTTGTGTGACCAGAGCTGATGACATAATGGTGAATGTATTTGCATTGATGTCTGTTTCTTTCATTCGATATGGAGATATTGTGATGCATATAGATTAGTAGTAGAACACCCATCAAATTATACCAGTTGTGAAAGTGTGCTCTCCTACAAATGTCTGCTCATCCTGCCACCAACTGAGGGGCCACTGGGAGTGCATTCCACGCCTCCTCTCGGCCGTGTCTCTTCTCAAGTTGGTCCTTATCATGAAATGGTAAATGGCAAAAATGAAGTCACTTTCTATATCCCAGTCAAATAAGACAAATTAATAATGAGAGTGATAACACATGTCAATCTGATTTCCAGATAAATATTTCAGGAAAATTTGTTGTACGTGGCCATAATTTTTAAAATGTGTTTATCTTTGGAATTAGGATAATAGCTTTGGAGTAACTGAAACACCTTCATAGTTTAGTTTCCTTAATCCTTATTTTTACATAAGGTGGGATAATGATATCTGTGTGTTCTCTTCTATTTAAGAACTTATAAGAATAAATATTTCAAATGCATACAAATAATATGATGTTAGAATAAAATTATAGGCTGTATGATAGATGAGAATCATTGATTGGGTTATATCTCCCTTAAGATGGCCGAATACAGTATTAAATACAGAAAAAGCAGACTAGTATTAAGTAATAGGAGACATATGAAAGAAGAATCTGTAATTTGTAAGATCACAATAGAACCCTTAGGCTATGATTTGAGTGACAGCAGTGGGATTTGGTGTCTGATCTAGCACCTTAAATTTATCTGGCACCCGAATTTGGGTGGCAGGCTAAACAGAGAAGTTTTAAATACTTATTCCATAATGCTTATCTACCAACTGCTTCACTTTGAGTTTTGCTTAATCAAATTTATATACTTCCTGAATCTTTCACACTGGAAAAGTAATAACTTTCAAAGAAATGATGTCTTCTGACAGTTGTTATAGACATTTGATTTTGTGTGGTGATGACACATTTTGATCGGAAGGTGAATCATTTGAACACACAACTGCAGAATGGGTTTTGTCTTAGTGCCATGAATTATGATTTGTCTTGGCAATAGCACATTTTAAAGAGTATATATATATATATATATATATATATATATATATATATATATATATAAAATTAATGAGCTTATCTGAAATTACTGTTAATATTATAAACTACCACTGTTATACAAAAGCAAAAAATATCTTTGAGCAAAAACAAAAACACCACTTTTTCTTCCCAACAAAGAGTTTTATAAAAGCATAAGATAATGGCATGAAGTGAGCTTCTCATGTTGTAATCACGCCCCAGGGGAATGAGAGGCTCGCCGCTGTACCTTTTGCTTTGTAATGACCCAGGGGTGTGATTATCTTATGATAACCACATTCCCTGTCATGCCTTATTGCTTATATATTCCACTTGTCATAATGAATCCTGAAGCACTTTCTAAGTCTCATAGCAAAGGCAATGACTTTGAAGTACAGGAAGTTGCCAGATTTTCTAGGTACACATAGATTAATACTGTATACATTAGGGAGAATTATGAATGACTACTTTTAAGTTCCTGCGAAGAGAGAGATGAAAAAATTTTGTCTTTGTGTCTTAAAAAGTCTTATTTAGGCTAGCTTTTAAATATGTTTTCATCCAATTGTCCTAGCTTAAATCATTCGGTCTCCAGAAGATACACTATCCTCCAAAACTTTTGGGAAACAACATCTATAATGTAATTATTTCATGCACATTTGGTATGATGTTTTGCTATGAAATATGGAGAATGATAAACTCACTAGCACAAAACTTGGTGTAAACGCCTATTACTTAAGAATAATAACTGATTTCTACATCTTCAAGGAGCTATGGATTTCTACATTTTCAGGTGTAATATGAACGGGAGATATTGATGAAGCATTCAAATTCATTCCACATGAATAAGAGTCTTTTCTAGACATTAGAGTTACTAGATTACCTGTAGTTTTACTGGGGATTTTATGTTATTTGGGAGTGACCATTCAGATTTGAAATGCTTCATTGTGATTTGTAGTACATTAAAATTAAAATGAGCAGTGTGAAGAGGTGAGAGTAAGAAATTTCTGAATCTAGGATAAGGATTTAATATAATAAGACACCAAGGAACAAACTAAGCCACTCTGTTTGATATGACTTACATAATCATCACATATAAGAATGAACCCACACTTTGGGGAGAAGTTTCTAAATAGACTTCAAAATGTATACAGCAGTCAGTGCTGACGTCCTACTGTTGGGGCTGCGGAAAGCTGAACATTGTTTATCCTGTCACTGAACCTGCGCGGTGAAGATGGTACCTTTCACTGTGACTGTTGATGAGTTGATCCAATGTCTCTGTCAGCCTCAGCATCAACCATGTTAACATTAGGTCACTTCAAGGAAAACTGTCGAAAGTGACGATTATTTAGCTGCCTCCCGCATCGGCAGAGATTCTTCTGATTACCATAAAGGTCAAATATGCACATTTTGACTGGTGGTAATGAGTAGTTTTAAAGATGTTTTAGCCTTTTCTTAATCTAGCAGTGTCACAAGGCTTCTATTGTTATGCACCAAGGAATGTGCCTCTAATTGTACCGTTTGCCCTATGGTAGCTTACACATAAAGCCAGCAGCATGATGTTACTTGTGATAACCGCCTACCACATGTCCTAATAATTATTAGCTTTCAATAAATTATACAATAAGTTAACTCCAGTCTAGAAAAAACCAAAGGTTCTCAAAAGTTGAAAGCAATATTTAAAAGACTAGAGTATCAAGTTCTAATAATAGTGGCCAATGGAGTAAGGTTATAAAAATACTTTTTAGGTATAAAAACATTTAAGGATTAGGATGTATCTTAAGACTATTAATATCAGAAGGGTGTATCCATAATGTGTATGTGGGAGTATATACATATATTCACTCACATACGTATATATTATAGACGTGTATTTATGAACATTTATATTTTGTATTACCTGAGAGAGCCTCAAAAAGAGACTTTCAGCAATTAATTCACTCAAAAAATAGTATTTGTAGCAAGTTTTCATAGGAAGAGTGACATCAACTGAAGCTGCATATAGAATTTAGTTTTTCCAGAGAACTGATAGTAACATTTAACACTTACAAAACACATGGAGCAGAATTCCAGATTTAATAGGACTAAACAATTCTTTGGATTTCTTCAATGAAATTAGGTTTAACATTGACAAATTCAAAGCATTAAAAACATGGCTAGAGACATACAAAGTGGAACAGATATGTAAAATACTGTTTAAGATATAAACCCCAACCCAAATCCGGCATTTCTCAATAAATTGAATTGGAGTGAAAAATTCCAAATTGTTCTTTGTATTTCAATGACTGTTTAGATTTTAACAAAGGCACTAGCTAACCTTCTTTCTATTCTCATTTTCTAAAAGCTGTCACATTTTTCAAAATCTACAATAAATAATAAATACAATAGAAAAACCAAGAATATTTTGCAAAATAAGAATTGAAATGTTCAACAAATTAGATTAATAAGAGAAAAAGTATATTAATGCTTCAATCTTTTGGATTCATTAAAATTTAAAGATAACAAAAAATCTCTGAATATAAGAACATAAGAAAATAAATTCCATTTAAGCGTGAGGTTTAAAAGTAGACTCACATTTGACTGCCTTCTAAATTTTATTTTCTTAAATTTTGATAAGCTATTTTATTGAAGCTAGTCATATAATGACTAGCATTTAACATTTTAATATCATGAGGTTTATTTAATTCCTTTAGAAAACATTTTTACAGCTAGAGAATTTAGCTCGGTGGTTCTGTGCCTGTCTCACAAGCCCAAGGTCCTGAGTTCGATCCCTGGTGCAGCAAAAAAAGAAAAAGAAATTAAAATAACAAATATATTTAATAAGCTAATGATTAGAAATATAATTATAAATAGAATTTAGTAGACACCCGAAAGAATAAGAGGCATACCTTTTATTCTCTCAATGCCTGCTGTGTCTATTATCTATTATATAATCAAGATATACATTTAATATAATAAGATAACAAGGAACAAACTAAGCAATTTTTGTGTGCAACTTACATGGTGATCATACTACAGTGTGAATTTGTATGGGAGGGAGGGGCCTCTAAGTAATTATTTTGTAATCTTCAAAATACACAGAACTAAATCTATATGATGTCAAACAACTAAATTAAAACTGAGTCTGTCTTACAAAAAATTACATTTGTTTGTGCCTACTGTATTTTTATACAACTTATCAGGAGTTCCAGACATATTTGAAATTTACACTTCCTAGCATTAGGAAAGAAAAATATAAAAAGCATAGCTGTTATTTTAGAACATTTGTTGTTTACTAATTATTTTCAGATATTTTTCAAATTTAAAAAGAGGAAAAATCATCAAATTTGAACATATAATGTTTTCTACTTAAGAACCGGACTTTTTTTTTTTTTTGTCTCTTAGTGATTTGTTTGGTACAGATGATGACACAACATATACACCCTGCTGAGTTTGGGATTTGGCTTTCCTTAACTGGCCCTTCAGTGAGCTGTTAAAATGGTCTCTTACTTATACTGATTTTTTTTTTTTAGGGGATGCCAAGTCTTCTTTGTTTACACAATATTTTAAATCCACAAATTTCTACTTGACATCTTTTACTGACCCTCACTCATAATTCATCATGCGTATGTGTGTTTGGGTGTATGTAACTGGAAAAATTATAAATAATATAAATTAGTCAGGATAATGGAAAATCACTTAATAGAGATTTTAAAATAGATATAGGGCTTTTGATTTACTTCTATACATTCAGAAATAGGCTCATTGCTTCTCTTAAACTTTCCATCACTCTGATTTGGAAAAATTGTGTTTTGGAACACATGTGATGGAGTTTTGCATACTATCATATCATTATTTCAGTGGTGTGTCAAAGTGAGCTCAGTATGACTTACAAGGTTTTTTTTTTTTTTAATTTTGGGTAAATTACATGAACTCAGTTAAATACATCAAAACCAAAGGTAGTAAACTCTCAAAATGCACTACATCCCACAAATTTTACTATCTCCATATATGTGAGATTATTTACTGCTTTGTATGTGTATGGTAGCAATATTTCAACATAAGGCACTTTGGCACATCTCTTTTTCCATTGTTATAATTGTTTATCTGCTACACTCTGAAACTGACCAGTGCAGGAAAAAATTCACAATGTGGAAATTGATAATCACTATAAATAATGGCTCGACTGATTGTTCTGTGGGTTAAAGAGATTTAAAGTAGTGCAGACAATACTAATAAGACAGTTTAAAATTCAAGAGTTTTTGTATCTGTGTCTGTTGCAGAAGGAGTAGCACAAAACGTTGGAGTTCAGTTATTCACACGGGTCAGCGACAGAGTGCTTGCCTAGTGTGAACGAAACGCTGGATTCAGTTCCAAGTACTGTTACCACCCCCAAAGTTTAAGACGTATCATGGTATTCAAAATTATTCAAGTCAGGAAGATAGTCATTTATGTCATTGATAAGTGAGTGAAGTTTTGAATTAATGAGTAGATTTTGATTCATATAAGTTTATTGTTTCATTTTCGTTTTATTCGTGAATGTAAATGAAATTATCAACTGAAATTAAAGCTGGAACCTCATCTTTCTGCACTAGTCAGTTTGCTGAAACTGTGACAAGCCCCTGACGGAAACAACTTAACAAAGATTTATTGTGGTTTATGGTTTCAGTGATTGCGACCCATAATCAACTTGCTTCATAGATTTTAGGCATCTGTCAAGGGAGAAGGTGGAGGCACAGAGGGATGGGGAAGAGACGTCCACCTTGCGAAAACTGGAGAGCAATGAAACAGAAGGGCCAAAGAGCAATGGGGCCGGGTATAAGACACACGCTCCAAACACACCCCTCCCTGTACTCTCTTTAGCCCAACCCCAAAGATTCGCTCTTTCCCCGTAATGGCATCATAGTACGAGCTCATCTGAAGGTCAATCCACTGATGAGATTAGAGGCCTCACAGTCTCATCACTCCCTTAAAACTCAAACAACCAAATCCCGAAACATCAAATTTGGGAGGAAATCTCAAATCCAACTTGTAACATCCATTTAGCAACCACAGCCATAGACACAAACACTTTGAGGAGTCAGTATTTTGTGGAAATCACCTGGTTAAATTTAATTGGCCAAAAGAATTATCTTGCCAACAATATGCCTACTGTTTAAAGCAAAACATTGCATATACATTATTGAAAAGTAGAACTTATGTTTTTTCTGTGCCTCATATTTGTAATCCATCTGTATTTTATTGATTGAATTGGCAAGAATATGACCCAGTTATATTTTTGACTGAAATTTCCAAGCATATAGAGACTGTGTCAAAACAGCATCTATCTTGATTTTAACATTTTATCTCTATATTTTGAACTTAATGTTTTAAATTTGGTAACAGAATTTCCATTAATCTCACTTCCAATAGTTCTTTTCATTGTTACATTTTATAAGGAATAGTTTGAAAGTATTCTGAGTGTCACAAGTGGAGAGTCAGAACAGTCAAATTTTGCCTATTCAAATATTTATGCTTCTTTACAGAGCTCCCGAAGAAAACTGTGTTCAGCAGAGAAACGGGAATGATTGTCATGTTTCGCTAATGTGCAGTGCTTTGCCGCGGAAGGCATTAGCTTGAGAGAGTCGCTCTCTGCATTTCTTCGAGTTTACCTCAGGATCTCCTTCCCCGTTTCCTTCCTACACTGAGAAGAGAGTGCAGGCTGCGTCAGGATGCTGAGTCTGGCGTGTCTTACAAATCCAGTTGATTATCTGAGGAGGCGAGAAAGGAGCACAGGTCCGGCCACCCCTCTGAGGCTGGCCTTGGCTGGATCAAATTAAAGCAGAAAGGAAGAAAGAGTTCTGGGTAGAGTGCTGATCTTTGCAGCATATTCGTTCTGTAAACTCACGCTTGGGAAATACCCTGGAAACATTTTGATGCCATTTTCAAATTTCTTTGCCTTCTATTTCAATCGACAGTAAAGAAGAGGAGAGAGATCAGCAGGGAGTGAACCGAAAGGTCCCTTCTCCCTGCTTTAGGGCACAGCTGTGTTGCGCTATTTAGGGAAGGAGTCCGAAGGCTTCTCCACCTGTGTTTTCACACCAGAATGATTCGGTTTACCTGGAGAGAGAGACAGAGAGACAGAGAGGAGAGAGAGGAGAGACAGAGAGACAGAGACAGAGAGACAGAGAGAGAGACAGAGACAGAGAGACAGAGACAGAGACAGAGACACAGGGAGACAGAGAGACAGAGACAGAGACAGAGAATGAGGAAAGCAAGCATGAACCAATCCAGAGCGTTCTTTGGCCAAGAACCCAGACTCTCCAGGACATCCGGGGATCCGTCATAATAGATCTCTTCTTTCTTTCTGAAAACAGGCAGCTAGGAGAAAGATGGAAAAGATGCACCTCTTTTTCTGTAGAAAGCATTATCAAATTCTGTAATTCTTTATAATAATTCATATAGATCTTAATTTTCTAACCATCGCACACATTTTAGGATAAAATACATGGCTCTTTCTTGAAATCATCACAATTGTAATTTCACCATTTTAATATGGAATCTTGCTGTGTGAATTCGTGACAAACTAATGTAACTTAATGCTGCTTATTTTTTCAGTATTGTGAATTGTTTTTTAGTTTTTCTCATATCACCCAAGAGCCAACTATTTACTGAAATGTAAGATATTTGTAGTGTGTTATTTTGTGTATGGTGTATAGTTTGGGCTAAGTAAACATTAGCTACCATTACTAGTAATAGGTTTTCCATGCTACAAACAGATATAAGCTAACCTATATTATGCCACTGTTAAATTCTTTCTGAAGGTGCCAAATAATAAAAAAAGAAAAGAAAATTAATTAATCAATTATAATTAAAATAATAAACATGTATTTTTAATTAATGAAAAAAGAAAACATTACCAAAGTGAAATCTTCACTGAAGACAATTGGAAAAATAACCCTGTTCTCTGAGCACGGTGGTACTCTTGTGATCCCAGCACTCCGACAGAGAGGCTGAGGGTGGGAGGAGTTCTAAAGTCCTGCCCTGCCTGGGCATGTTAATGATTTAGAGAGAACTGGTTCCAAAATAAAATAAATTTTAAAAGGCTAGGGTTGTAGGCCATTGCAAAAGGTCTGGTTCAATCCCAGTACTACAAAAGACGAAAGAGAAGGAGGAGGAGCCAGAGGAAGAGAAGAAAAAGGGGGAAAAAGAGATAGGAGTGAGAGAAGTGTGGAGAGAGAGAGAGAAAGAGAGAGAGAGATGGAGAGGGAGGGAGGGAGAGGGAGGGAGAGAGAGGGAAAGGGAGGAAAAGATTGTTAAATGAGTCTCTTCAAGTAGAGGAAAGGGACAAATGTACTTGAAGAGAGAGGAGAAAAGAGAAGCAAGTCATGCCAGCTGTGTTCTGACTTCTTCTTCCAGGGATCTGGAGAAGTCTCCACACCGGTTGAGGTCCAACTACAGAGAAAAGGGTTTCTCTGGCCTCCTTCTGGCAGATAGCAAGGATCCACCCTGCAGGTGGAGGCATCAGCTATAGGAAGAGGCGACAGGGTCAGTCACTGTATGTTGCCTGGCCGAAAAATCTCATTTCACATGTAGAGAGTGAAAGATGAACTATTTTGTTCAGCTCCTAATATCTCACTAGAGAAATGTGTGCTTCAGACCAAAAGGATAAATATCTTCTAAAGAGAAAAGATTCTGATGAACACACCTCAAAGTACCAGCTCTGTATACTTATAGGTCATCACTAAAAAATTGCTATAGTGTTTATTGCATATATATATATATATATATATATATATATATATATATATATAGTGTTTATTGTACACAGAAGGAAGGGAGATTAGCGCTAAAGAGATCTTACAAATTATCTAATGCAACCTCAGAGATGAGCCCTCTGGGACCCAAAGGTTTTGGGGTGGCTTGCCCTGGGTCACCTGTCTGGGTTGGGACAAAGCCAAGAAGAACAAATGTTGACTTTCTTTCTATGCCTTCTCTTCTATTCATCATCTCCACTAATTCAGTGTCTTCCTCACCCTTGAAAATGGATCCATTCATCTGTAAGTATTGCAAGACTCAGCGCTTCATTGATTCCTCCTTCTGAAGATTCAATTTTCTGCTTAAATCCTAGCTCCAAAAGGGGCTTCCTCGAAGAATGAATGCTGGGCAAATTATATGATGGTCTTAGTAATTTAGTATCATCATGCCAATATTACACTTCTTAATTCCATTTTCCTTTTTTTTTAATTGCAGATATCTAGAGAATTCCCCATTGTGGTCAAGAAAATTTTACGGTAATGGTTTTGATTTTTAAAGAGACTTAAATCTTTTGTTTAAAAGGAAGACCTAGGAAATTCTTCCATTATTGTTAATTTTCAGAAAATAATTAAATTGAAACTAACCGAAGCTAATTAAATGCATAATTTCTCATTTTGCTTTGTGGTCCCATGGACTTAATTCAAGCATATATACATATATATAGAACATATATATATATAATTAGTATGTGTGTGTGTGTGTTCTTTTTTTTGGGGGGGGAGATAATTTTCCTTAGAGTCTGCATCTAGGAAACAAGGTAAGAAATAATTTCTGTCATAAGACAAAAACATAGTTACACTTTATGAACCATTTTACATGTGTTCATGTATACTTTAATTATTTCATTTTTAATGCTATAAAATACATTTCTTATGCACTTTGAAAACAAATCTTAGTTTGTCTTGGTTTATGTGTGTAACAGCCTGATGTAATTTAATGAGCATCTATCTATTTTTAGTCAGCATGTTGTTAGCCTTACCACATGGCAGGCATTACTTTGAGTGCTTCTTAGCGATTAATGCAATATGTACCATGAAATAGTTCCTAAATTTATAAAGGAAGAAACTGCTGAGGCACAGAACATTTCAACCAACAGTAAAATCCAGTAGCTACATAGGTCAAAACAATATTTTAGTTGGAAGTTAGGTTGTTGCTACTTATTCCAACATGAATAAAAATTTGTGCTGTGAAGAAGACTGTCCTACAATGAGAGATAGAGAGCTAAAATAGTAGCAATGTCTACTACTATGGATATATTTGACAATGAGAACATGAAGAAATGGGTTTCAGATGAATTATCACTGAACTTCTACTCTTGAAATGAGCAGTTTTCTTTAACTAGCATGTTATTTAAACAGAAGTTTCCATGGAGCAAATATCACCTGGTGGAAGAGTGTATGATGTGTTCCTGGAAACAGATTCATCAGTGTGGCTGGAAGATAGAAAATAGTGGTTTAACACGTGCTCATGAAGTAGGGACAAATTAAAAAGGACATTCAAAGAAGAATCTAAGTTCTTAGTTCATGCCGCAGTGGTGGCTATCTAGACGTTTTGTTCCACAGAAACACTGCGATCACTTTTGAGGGGTAGGAAGGTGAATCCAGCAGTGATGTGGGGATTGGATTTGAGTGAGGAGAGTGGCCAACAACCAGTAAGGGCTACTGGAAAGGCCCATGTGTGAGAAAATTAATGTCTAAATAAGGATAATGCCAATGTGAAGAAAATGATAAGAAATACAAGAAGATGATGAGCTGTGGAACAAAATGATGAGTTCGTTTTTGCAGATAGGCAATTTAAGGAAAATGCTCAAATAAGGTTAAAAGTACTAGTGGAAAAGAAAGTAGAGCTTGTGATGGAGACTGGGATCTCATCAGGATTTATATGCATAAAAACAATAGGAAGAGAAGAATGAGGAATGAATATTCAGTGAATAACACGGTTGGAAGACATGAGAATTAGCAGAAGAAGAGGTCATTAAGAGAGATGGCCAGGGAAAAAAGGCATCCAAAATCAAACAGGAAGAAAAGTTCAGAGAAGGTACAAATGCTTAGCCATTTCCAATGCAAAATTGAGTGTTACTAAGATGTGAACTCTGAAACTAGATAGTTAAGGGGCCATTTAGGTCTGAACTTGTTTTGTGTATCTAATCCTGAAGACTAAATGTGGCTTGCTGAATACTGGTCCTTAAGAACATCTGTTTCTTAACCTCCAGAACCTGGAATGTTGGTTCCCTTCTTGGCAAAAAGCATTTTTTCAGATGTGACCGTGTTATCGGTCTTGGGATGTGAAGGTTCTGGGTTATCCGGTCAGACTCAGTAATGTAATTGAGAGTGTCCTTTCAGTAGGGAAGTGAAGAGAGATGAGGCCACAGGAGAGGAAGGAAGCCTTAGGGCTGAAGCTGCTGACTGAGAGAAAGAGACCATGCGCCAAGGAGTTGAAAGAATACAGCTCTAGAACCTGGAAATGGGAAGCAAATGGCTTCTTCCTCCGAGGCAGAGCTGATCACGTGCTCTTCTTCCCCCACTGAAGCTCAAAACTAACCAAAGCTGACTGAACACAAGACTGTCCTGCACTGTTTTGTGTGCAGGAAGTGAAGCTGTGAACACCCAAGTGCCCTTGATTTTCCATGAAATGGATGACACGGTTAGCAGTGAGAAAGATAGAGGAGGATATGGATTCTTCTGATGCCAGATTGCTCAGTGCAGTACTACAAAGGCTAAAATCCAGGCTCCTTGTGATTGGTTAGTCTTCAAAATGAAAATGTAAGAAAAAGACAGAAGGAGGGAGCTAGCAGAAGATGAGCAAGTGTGACAAATTCTCAAGGTCAACAATTTAACAGAATGTCATTTCAAGAAAGCTGGTAAGTAAATGTAGTTTTTTAAAATAACAAAGTATGATATGAATACTAAGGAAAATGCAAAATGTAAGATCCTATATGGAAAGATATAAGCCAAAGCATCTACTAGTGGCTTAAGGGGAAAAACTTAATAAAACTGTGGGTAGACTGGAGAACTGCCTCTGAAGGGAAGAGCAATAGCCCAATAGTGTCCTAAGAAAGGAAACATTCAGCCTTGATCAATTTTTCAGTTTTTGAGAGACCAAAGTGAGATAAATAGTTCTGAACTTTTACATGAAATCTTCTAGTTACTAGTTCTAGGGAACTATGTTACCTTCCAGTTGCTGCTGTAACAGACCATCAGAAATTTAGTGACTGAAAACAGCAGAGGTTTCTTCTGGGGGTGAGAAGTCTGAGGTTGGGAGGTGAGATCAGGCTCCTGGAGATGCCGGGGAAGCGTGTTGCTGAGCCTTTCCAGAGGCCAAAGGCACTTTACTCATTTGGATCATGGCCCTCATCTTTATCGTCAAAGTAGCCAACTCAGCATCTCCAAATCTCTGTCTCTCTGCTTCTGCTACCACATCTCCAGTCTGTTTCTACTCTCTCCAGTGTTTTTCTCACAAGGACCCATCCGTTGTCTCTGGACTAAGCACATCCAGGATGATTTCCCCATCTCAATATCCTCAACTTAATTACATATGCACAATCCTTCCTGCCACATCAGACCAATGTAAATAGGTGCTAACAATTAGAGGATGGACATATTTTGGTAAAGATTCTTTGCTCCATTACAACAAGCAGTACTAGAATTGTGGTGTATTACTCATATTAAAAGTTCAAGTACAGATGTCAATGGACAAACTCTGTTTGCAGGCTGTTTATCTTTTTGAACTTTCTTTTGAGTTTATATTTTATTTCTCTCCTTTCTTGTGAAATATCTTCAATAATAAAAGGTCTGACATTTGGAAAAAGTATATGTGATAAAGTGAAAATTGTAACTAGTAAAGTATATTTAAATATAACCATGAAGCAGAGATTGTGTGGATAACCTCCAGAAAGTTTTACTTGTGTTTTTTAGGTTAATGACCTCTTAAAAACTCCTTTATTGAGTTTATTGGTAAAATGCTAAAAGGCTTTTAATACATATTTTAATTAACTGTACTTTGAACTATTTGAGTATGATTGCATAAGGCTTTGGTTGCAAAGTAATTTGTGGTTTAATTTAATATAGTTGTCAGTTGGAGCACACAGTGATTTTCCTTTGTAGGCCAATTGTGAACTAACAAAGTTTATCCTATTGACAAATCTGAAATATTTATTAAAGCCACATAATGGCATGTAGCACATTTTATCTCAATTGTCCTTTTGATGTTTTGTCAGGTCTTTTTGATATCGCACAAAGTGAGGTGAGATTTCTGACAACAAAATCACTGTCCAGGACAAGGCAGATGGCTCTGAAAATAATACATGTGTTGCTTCTGTCTTAGAAGCAAGTTCTGTCTAAAACAGAAGAAAAAGCTTTTGTTCTCTAGTTAATTACCTCATTACATTGTAGGTCCATAATTCTTGCAGAAGAAACCAACCCACTTGAAGGGAAGTTACAACATATTATGGATTAGACATTCCAATCATGCAAAATATTAAAGATGTTCACTACATAATAAAGGATCTGGTTTAACATGAGAGAATTTAAGCTTAGGGAATCATTGGTTCAGTAATATTTTAATTTATGGTCACATAGAAATCTTCTTTTGTTTGTAAATAAAAAGGGAAAATATTTCACTGTGACACATTCATCTGTTACCTGAGCAGTCTGTGAAGCCCTGCAGTTTATCACAGCATTTTCTAATGGAACTTGAAGTTAGAGTGGCCCTCAGCTTTTTTATTTGCAGATATAAAACATTTGCTCAGCAACGCAGACTTATTCTCTTAGTTTTCTATTTCATTGGCTGTGTACACTAGCTTAGTACCCATAATTCCCTGCACAATCATATTTCTATACCATGTACATCTTCAAATGATAAAAATTCAGAATAGAAGAAAGGATTGTAACCAAAATGGATAGCTACAAAAAACACACAGAATATATTCTCTCACTCCCTTAATTTTGCACTGTTATCTACCAATATTTGAAGGGAAATCCACTGAAGGTACCTAACACTATTCCAACTTTTCCTTGCCTTTGAAACTCATGTGCTTTTGTCTTTTGAGAAGTGTGATTCCAAACCATTTTGAGAACTTCCATTTCCTCCAGGTACTTCAGAACCGGGTGACTTGATGAAAGAGGATTTAAAAACTGATAATCTCTCTGAGATGACACCTTTGCAGACTGCTTTTCTGTAGCAGGGAAACCTAAGCCTGTCCGTGTAGTAAGTGAACTATTCTCTGAAGCTGGCCATTTTACCCTTTCTAAGATGCTGCCATTTCCTTCTATTCTTAGCACTTCCCAGTGTTGGGAATGCTAAAAATACAAAAGACAAACAAACAAAACCCACCACCACTTTGTTTGTTGAAATACTGATCAGAGCCATTTTGTTTTGAAACAAAAATGATATGTGTGTATACATATACATACATACATACATACATACATACATACATATGAGTATTACTCTGACATGAAAAATGATAAACTCAAGACACAGGTAAACACATGCACACTAATGTCATATTCTTAAGTAAAATAAATAGGACACACATGAATAAACACCAAATCATTTCTCTGGTGTGAGAAACTGAAGGTGTAAATGAGGACCAAAATGTAATAGATAATGTGAAATAGTAATAAAAGGTTCAAAGGGGAAGTAAGTGGTGGGGAAAGAAAAGAAGGGAAAGAAAAAATGAGAAGAGAAGGAAAAAATGAGAAACAAAGTTGTTGCAAACAGGGAGGGGTGGAAGAATGGAAAGGAGGGCAGGGAATGGAAAAAACAAACGAACAAACCCAAGAACCAAGATACATCATGTACAGCCACAAATCCTCAATAGTGGACATCATCATGATGCAGACCTAAAAGGACAAATAAACTTAATGGATAAATGGCAAGAGTATATAAATAAATTAGGAATCCTAAGCTCTCAGTTAATGTTAAACTATTATTAGTCCACATCTAGCATTCTTCTTTCTACTGTCTGGTGGTGACTCTAAACTCTCCCATCGTATTTCCTAGCTATGATGTAATAAGCGTACACTTTTCTGCCTCTGTGTATCTTACTACTCTTTATATATTTAGAAACTCCTGTGTTTTCTTGGTAGTTTATTAATGAATACAATTTGTTAAGTTTTCGGCTGTTCTAAAAAGAATTACTACTTCCTCACTAAAAATATTCTTCATGATTTCACTGTTGTTTTGTCACATTGTATTGCAATTATTTTAATTGATGTCTACCATGTAATAGGTAGTAATAATGTTGTACTGAGTGAATAAATAAAATAAATAGAACTTTAATCAATCGCTAATCATTATATATAACTACATACTGTGTATTGTCATTACTAAGTACAGTAAGGAATGCCAAAAATGTGGGAAAAGATATAAATGACAAACCAAAAAGAGGAGAGAAAGAAGGAGGAGGAGGAGGAGAGAGAGAAGGAAGAGGAAAAAGCAGGAGAGGATGGGGAAGGAAAGAGGAAAGAAGAAGGAAAAGAAGAGAAATACAGAGGCCTGTAGTGTGTAGTAAACTTCATCCGGGTGATACAGACAGAAACATCTCCATGCAGCAGCTGAAATGTGAAGAAAAGGCTGCCTTGACAAGACTTTGTTATGTTAGATGTCAGCCATAGCTAGGATGATAGTATGAATTCCAAGTTTGGTAACTGGAAAAATATCCAGCACAGAAAACTTTAATAGTAAAACCTAACAAAGACTTTTCTAAACAGCTTACAAAATGGAATCCTTTAGCCTGTCCCACAGTGTGGTTAGAAGGATCCTAAGATCTCAACTTTCCATTTGCAAAAATGAATGTGCCAGAAAATCAAGGGATTTTTTTCCCCCAAGGACACCCAGGGAGTAAATGATTTAGGAGAAGCTGTGGCAGTGAGGAAAGTCACGTGCTGTGGGCTGCACTGGGTTTTGTTTAAGTGTATCCTGAGTCTGTGTAGGGAAGGGTAACACTGGTAAGAATCGTTCAGCTGTGGAATATGCTCCTTTACACCTTCTGCTGTTGACATTTGTAATGTGCCTCCTTTAGGCAACTTGTGGAAGACAAGGGGATTATAGTCTGGTACTAAAAAAGATGTGATTACCTTCTCTACCATTTAAAAACAAAACAGTGTCTGTCATTGAACTTTAGACAAGTTTTGTGCACTTGGTTTAGAAGGCATTGAATAGAGTTTCTCTTTCAAGGTTACTTCTCGTATTCATTATAAGCTGACGGCTTTATACAAATGGAAAGCAGGGCGTCGATATGTTGATCTTCCGGCAGACTGGGGCCCTGAATCATTCTGACTTCACTGTGACCGTGGAACCCTCCAGAGCTGAGGCACAACAGCAATATTCAAAGAAATAAGTGAGGGTTGCAGACAGATTAACTTGGTGTTTGTTTCATTTTTTTTCTTTTTTTTGAGACAGGGTCTCGCTTTGTAGTTCAGCCTGGCCCTGAGCTCACTATGTAGCCCAGGCAAGCCTCGAACTCAGCAATCCTCCTGCCTCTGCCTCCTGAGTGCTGGGATCATTTTGATTTTTGATGTAAGATGTCATGATTTATTAGTTAAACAGGAGAGCTCTTAGGGAATTGTTTGAGCAAACAAAGTTGGAAGTGACCTTGTATAGGGATAGAGAAGAACTTTCCAAAAGCAGAAATTATATTTATTTGAAATAAAGAACTTGGTGTAATATAGCACAACTTACACTAAGGGAGTTTTAGTTGGCTTTCCTGTGGTGGGGACACAAACTGGAAACTTGTAATTTAAGAGAGAAGAGGTATAATTTAGCTCACAATTTCAGAAAATTCAGTTTTTGTTGGCAGCCTCCATGTCAGGGAAATGATGGGAAATACACAAGCTTTGTGTCCTTTTTTGTTTGTTTGTTTTTACAGTCAAATTTTTCTTTGCCTTTTTTACTTTTCCCAGTCCCCTTTTCCTTTTTCTCTTCGAACATTTTCTTCCGATTTCATAACATCTATCATACATTCTGGACCTCATTTACACCTTTAGTTTCTCATACTAGAGAAATGATACGATATTTACATATCGGAGTCCTATTTTTTTTCACTTAGGAGTACGTCCTCAAGGTATATCCGTTTACATATAAATGTCTCTATTTGTCATTCTTTATGGTTTAGTAATGCTCCATTTCATTAAAAACAAAAACAAAAACGCATCTTTCTCCAGTCTCCCATTTGTGGGCATTTGGGTTGTTTCCAAGATTTAGCTATTAAAAACTGAGCTGCTATAAACATGGGTACATACATGTATGATTTTTTTTTTTGACACAGGGTCTTGCTTTGTAGTTCGGGCTGGCCCTGAGCTCACTATGTAGCCCAGGCAAACCTCGAACTCAGCAATCCTCCTGTCTCTGCCTCCTGAGTGCTGGGATCACAGGCATGAGCCACCACGCCCTGCTATGTATGACATTTTTAATTCTTTAGTATCTATACCTAGCAAGAAAACAACTGGGTAACAGCTGGGTCAAACAGGACCTCTAATCACTTTTTTATTTTTCTTAAGGAATCTCACATTGATTTCCACAATGGTTGCACCAGTCTATGCTCTCACCAACAGTGGTGAAGGGTCCTTTTCTCATCACAGAACCCTCCAGCATTTGTTGGTTGATTTCTTGATAGCATTAGATGAGATTTAAATGTCTCAATTCAAGTGGTCTGCCATGTACTCTGAATTGTCACTATAAATCTGACTGAACGTAGCCATCAGTATCCATACCACAGCCTGAAAGTTGGGGTGTCTTTCACTTTTCTATAGGAGACCAATTGTTCTATGGCCTTTAATCTTAGTTTCTGGTAATGTCTCAGGCTGTAGGGAAAATGTAAGCATTTTTTAAATAAAAATTTAACTCATATGGCCTATATTCCCATTACCAATGAAATCCATGTTTCCAAGTAAAATTTCCTAGGCCTCGTCTTTATCATTCTATCAGCATTCTAATCTTTGGGGAGACATTCATCAGGGTGTACTTACAAATTTTAGACTTCTCTAGCCAGCATCATCAAACCTTTCTAAACTCTTCCTCAAACCAGTTCTTAAGACTTCTAAACCACATTGTCAGGTAAGTCACAGTAGTGACCTCAGTGTTCTGGTATCAATTTTCTCTATTAGTCAGCTTCCCTGTTCCTGGGGCACACTAGCTGACATCCACATGTTAATCTGGGAGAACTTTAATTTAGCCCACAGTTTCAGAAGGCGTAGTTCATGCCCGGTCAGTCCCAAGGCTGAAACACGGTGGGAGGCTGCATGGTACAGCAAGGCTGCTTAGTTTGTGGTGGTGGGAGGCAGAGCCGTGGAGCGGCATCAGAAAGGATCCGACATAGACCCCAGAGCCAAGCCTCGAAGATCCACGCAGGCACACCAGTCCCCGGCAGACCCCCAATCAATCAAATCGACATAAAGTAATTTAACTTGACACAAAGAAATTCCAGCTTCCAGAGAGTCGCCTAGCAGTTCACTCGGTAACTTTTACAAGTTACCAGAGAAGAACTGTGCAAGACTGTACCTTGTGTTTGCACGTGACATTATCTTTTTCACGTTTCTCATTCCACTGACCCAGAAACTAAGGCCCCCAAAGTTAAAATACATTAACAAAGAGGTTACATTTTTGGTGCATGAAGTTCTCAGGCAGTTTTTTTTTAATAAATGAGAAATAAATAAATAACCTGAAAGAGTCTTAGAGTTTAAAGTCTGTGATCCTCTGCAGCTTTACGTTTTAAAAAAGAAAATTTTCCCATCTATATAAGAAATATAAAAATGTGGATTTTATGAAAACCCACATTTTGCTAAGTCTGTGTAGATGTACTTAATAATTTCTAAAAATTGACAGTCTGCCTTAAGTGATTAGGCAGATAGTCTCTAATTCATCTTGCCTGGGGTAATTCCCACTGACTTCAAGCCTTAAATGAGGTATGGAAGAAAATGAGAAATGAGCCCATAGAGTTATAATATTAAAGAATCACAGAAATTGTAACCATGGAGGATTTTGACTAACTCACATTAATTATCCAATTTGTGAAAGAAATAAAAGAATTATGGAGAACAAAATTTCTGAAAAATGAATACTTCTAGTCCTTTTTAATGAAGTCATATCTTTCTATTTACAACACTTCCTTACAAAGAGCGTAATTTCTCATGATGTTTCATTATTGCTGCTGCCACCATTGTTCTTGTTTTGAGGTTGGTGATCTGGGTTCTATGCCATTACTTCTTTTAGAAAGATCACCTACTTATTCCTTAAAGGAGAATGTTTTTTGTTTTTTGTTTTGTCCCAGTTGGGAACTATTTTAAGACAAACATTAGATTTCCGAGGCAAATTGAGCAAAACCAAAGCAAAAAACTAAAAGAAGGCTGTGCACATAATGGAATATTGAGAAATGCCCACTCTGTCTCCACACATGGGCAAGAGTATAAACACACACCCATGCACACTCACACACACACAAAGTTGGTAATAGGAAGGCTAAATGAGGACTGAGAACAGACTTTGCTGTTTGTCTAAAGTATTCTCAGCACTGTGAAAAACATTTTGCAATCCTAGTAGTCTAGGTGTTGGTGAATTCAGATAACAATCAAATCTATTTCTTCAAAGGACTGCTCTAAAGGATTTTTCTCTACCTGTCTTTTATTTACTGTTGTATTAGCTCTTTCCAAACCTGAGTTTGGAATTCAGTATAATTAATGTTAATATCTCAAAAGTTTCAAATATTTTAGTTTTGTTTCAGTTAAGTGATATTGAGAATGCCTCTCATTCTATTTGATACTATTATTAATCAATGCAACTATTTTTATTGTTTTCCTTGAATTCAGAAGTTTATCTTTGCTAGAAGTCCTTTCTGTTTTTGCAAGCCAAAGTTTATAATCCCTACAAGGCTACAGGGTTAACTGACCATTTTACCTAGGAGTAACACATTATTGTATAACTATTATGAATTTCTACTCAGTCAAAGCCAAGCAAAAACTAAGCTATTTACTTAGAATATTGATGTTAATTTATGTCTGTTTTCATAGTTATGTTCACCAAATTCATAACAGATCACTTCAGGAGATAAAATCTGTTGAAAGTGGGCCGGAGGGTTAGCTCAGTGGTTCCGGCACCTGCCTCACAAGCACAAGGACCTGAGTTCGATCCCCAGTAACCACATATAATGCTGGATGTGGAGACATGCCCACCAACAATCAACACCGCATACCACAATGCCGGACGTGGTGGCTCACGCCTGTAATCCCAGCACTCGGGAGGCAGAGACAGGAGGATTGCTGAGTTCGTGGCGGCTTGCCTGGGCACCATAGTGAGCTCAGGGCCAGCCTGAACTACAAAGCGAGACCCTGTCTCAAAAAAAAAAAAAGAATCTGTTGAAAGTTATTGTGTATATGTTTATAAAGATTGAAAAAATACTCAAAATGATCGAAACATATCAGCAAATTTTTAATAAATGAAAATATATGTATCATTTTACATCATCAGATAAACTATATTCTGAGACATAAAGGAAAGCAAGAGAGGAGGAAAATCTTGGGAGAGAGAGAGACAGAGACAGAGACAGAGAATGTACACTTGTGTGTGAATTCCTGGACTAGACAACTTGTTGATGTCAATTTAGGTGTAGAAAATCCATATCATGGAAATTGGTGAGACCATTTTCTGCCCTACCAGGGTCACAAGTATAGTCAGTAGACAAACACATACAATATGAGCTGATTTCAGGACCTGCTATGTATCTAACATGGCACACCAATTTAGTTTCTGTATGAAAAATAATTCCAAAGATTGTCAACTTTTGGGTCCTAGCTGAGATTGTAGAACATGAATCAGCACATGATATGTAATCAGAGGAGATCAGACAGGAAGGACTATTTATTCCATGGAACCACAGGAAGTGACTAGTACCCAGGGAGAGAGACAGGAGGAAGAAATACTGGGGTGAATGAATGCTCAGGAAATTTGTCACACTAAATGATGATACAATAAAGAACTTTCAGTTGAGTAGATTAACACATTTTTGAAAATAAAAGTTTGTAATTAGTTGAGAAAACAGACAACAGTTTTCAGAACCTTTTGTAAATCAGTTTCCTCAATTCAATGAGATATGCCCTTGAAGATTTGGGTGACGTCCAGTGTAAATAAAAATGGACAAACTTCATTCTTTATGTCAGCATCAAATAGGGGTAGGACCATCACAGGCAGGATGAAGCATGACAGTCGCAAACCACAGAGAGACACTGATGTTACATAGAGAAGTAAATAACTTGGCCATTGTTTATCGGCTATCAAAGAGTTAGTTTGTCCTCAGTCCATCTTAGCAAATACTTGAGCCTTACAAAGAAGGTCCAATAAATGTATAATAGAAGACTAGGCCAGTTGCCCTACACCTGGCAAGGTTTTGAGAATTAATTTTTCAAACTGCTTTTTATCTTATTTCTATTTTAGATCTATATGATCTGTATGAACTTGAAGTCTTTTAAGTGAAAGAGGCAGGTTCAAATCTTGCCTTGAAAATAAACCTTTAGTACTTTCATGTATTTTAATTATCACTGGGAAATAAAATATAACTGAAAAAAATAGAGACTCTAGTCAGAAAGACCCGATCTCAAGTGCGTTTTTAATTTGTTTTGTTCTGTGAGTCTCAGCGTCCTCAAAAATGAACTGAGGACACTTATAGTCATCTTAGTTGATTTAAAAATGAACACATAGATGATTAAAGTATCCAGCCCACCGTGGGCACTCAAAAACGACTCCTCACTACACCCTGTTTCTATGACAGTAATATTATCTGGTTTAATATTGAAATTTCACTTGGACAAAAGTTGTAATTGTTAATTTCAGTACTGACTACTAGTTATGTTCACATTTTTCCAAAAACAAAGGAAAATCTGTGGATCTTAAAGTGTTATACATGAGAGCAGTTTCCTAGTTAGAATTAGCATTTATGTAGCAATAAGTTGTGAGTGTCCTTTAGAGCTTGACCAATGCAAGGATAAGTGACCTTTACCCAAAAATAAGGAGAGATTTTGTAGTGGTTTCTCACCCTTTATCTCTTCGAGATTCAAAGATGACATATAAAATATTGTTACTACTGCCAACACAATATGAGAGATACAAAATGTCAGGACATAGGCTATAGGTAATTAGCATTCCACGTCCACCTCATTAGCTCCCCAGGTGATCTGTTCAGTTTTCAGCAATCTAGCTTCAACCGGCTACGTGCATAAGGCTCCATGAAGATCCTGGAACAAGTCCAGTTTGTACAGGGAAGCTGCAAGATTTCCTTGAACACGCACCCTGAAAATCTATGGTGAAAGACAATAGCATATGGACTCTGGATTAAAATAATTTTATATTTGGAGAAGTCACTATGTGCAGAGGAAATTATATTATTAATCAGCAGTTTGTGAGGATTATAGAGGATAGACCCAAGGTTGTGCTGAGCAGAAATGAAGTCTAGACAAAGAAGCATGGGGAGCAGCTGATATTCTGGAACCAGGATTAAAATGCAGTATTTAAATGTGTGGCTAAAAGAATGAAATAAATGTTCAAATTAAAGGAAAAAGGCATAGTGTGCTGGAAAAGAGAAAATGACCTGAGAGGGCATGTGTGGTCTAGTCACGGTGCCTGAAGACAGATAGGGGGTGCTGCAATAGTGAGACTTGAATAAGAGCTCACACGTCGACCAGAGAAGAACATCAAGTGAGGCAGATTTGGAGAAGAAAGGCTGCTCTGATCTGGTCTTCAGTGGGTTCAACTGGAGATGTTATGGGTTTTCTTTGTGTTCAGTTTTGACTGTGCAAAGGAAGGGAAAGCCCTGAACTGAAGAAAGTGACTCAGCACCCTGAAAGTATTGTTTTCCTCTGTATTAAAGTTGCAGATGAAGATATCAACATGGGTAAACAGAATGATAAGAAGGTACAAAGAACAGAGGAAAGGGAAGACAGACAACTGGGCTATTCCTACCTTTGTTGCATAAACTGAAGAAGGAGGAGTCACATTAGATGCAGAAAGGAAAAAGTGGGGAAAGTACATCGTTGTAGAATCCGAGTGGGCAAAGTTTTAAAGATGAGCTTGTTGCTAAATCAGTGAGTAGCCTGACGTGAGTAGCACGGCAAAGGTCCGCAGTTATGAGGTTACCCGAGGGCACTTGCTCCCTTTTAGTCTGGTGTACAGAGCTGCTGGGTGGCAATAAATGCATCGCCAGCTGAAGGATGTGTTGCACAAAGAGGAAGAGGAGACAGCAGATTTAGAAGCGGTGTAAAGAAAGGGCGTGGTGGTCTTCCAGGAATCTTAGCTTTCAAGGTCTCCCAGGACAGACGTAGAGCTTTAGTTATGCTGATTCTTAAATATTACTGGGCTCAGGGTCCTGGGAAAGACTTTGTATCATATGCCTGGGAAAAGACAGAAATTCAAGGAGCTTGATTACTCTGGAAGAGAATAATTGAAAGGCTGTAACACCATCAGCACCTCATCCTTGGCAATGGTGAAAAGTAGAAATTGTCACTGACAGTAAACGTCACAGCAGACACCAGCAAAAATTCAAGGAACTCCTGACACTCACTCCTCCTAGTAAAGAAGTAAAGTGGGTTGGGAGAGCTAGGAATTCAAATAGATGGACACTTGGAGTTAAAATTCATTAATATTGGCTCCTGAAACCTTGACCTTCTACCACACAAAATCAATACAGTTGTTGCCCGATTTATTATTATATTTACTAAACAGACAAAGAGAGTTGACTCCTGGCCAAGACAATCTTACTATCCCCCTATTTTAGAGTTTAAGTAAGTCTTTGATGGTAGACCCCCTGATCATCCTATAGAGTTCACTCTAGAAAATCTGGTAGAAAATATTTTTCTCCAGCTTGTGAGATGTGAATATTCTACCAGATGACCACCAGTTTTACAACACAGGGATGTCTTTTGCAAGGACCTGGAAGCCATCCTTTCAGAATGTAATTGTCAGAAAAGACAGATGCCCTGTCTCTTAGGCTCTACTTTCCCTAAGTGCTAAGTGCCAATTAGCAGAGGCCGTGGCCCCATCACCTTGGCAAACTTACCTTCCCAATATGTTGTTAGTATGACATCTCTATGCCTAAGAACACTCATAGTGTTTCAGGTTTTTTTTTTTAATTTATCTTTATTAGTACATTGTATATACATACAATGATCACAGTCAATATTAGGAATTTGTATCAGTACATAACATGATTTAATTCTCGTTTTCCCCATTCCCCTATCTGCCCCCCCCAAAAATACATAAGAGTATCGCTTTGTAGTTCAGGTTGGCCCTGAACTTACTAGGTAGACCAACTTACAACTATCGAACTCACAGCAATCCTCCTGCCTTTGCCTCCTAAGCGCTGGGATTACAGGTGTGAGCCACCTTGTGCTTGCCAGGAGGATGCTGGAAGTACTGAGCTAAATCCCCAGCTGTCCTAGTGTTTTTTTTAATGGGATGGATGATCATTTTTTTCTACCATGTTGAAGTTATTTTTAGATTGATTGCAATAGACTTGAATAAAACTTTTCTTCTCTGCTTACTTTATCTGAGGCAATTTTTCTTTGACCATTTCAAGAAGCATATTTTGTTATCATTAAAGCTCTTTTTTGTTTTTTTTTTTTGTACGTGCCCATTCTTATTCTATGTTGACTGAATCCAAAAGAATAGTCCTGGTGACAAGGGACTCAGCTAGTCCAATAACTAGGAACTGTGGCTTAACAAAATGGAAACTGAACAATACCTTGGAATCATGGCATAACAAAAGAGACTGAGAGATACCTCTCAACCAGCGAACCAGAGTGTTTCAAACCATTGTGCAAGTATGAAATACAGAATACACATTTATGTTATCTTAAAGTAATGTCTATGGGTAATTTCTGCTATCAAGGGGATTGTCATGGCACTCTCTGTACTTCATGTAGTCCAGAGAAATGGCCTTTGGTCCTGAGCTGTGGGACCTGCCTCCAGGGTGTCTACTTGATCTAGATTCACTGCTCTCCTACATCTGCTGAAGGATAAGGCCACGTTTTAAGTCATGAAATATTTATTGAGGAAGAAGAATAGTACATCTGTGGAAACTTCTATTCCAAACAACATAACTTGGTCATTTTATTTTTATCCTAAATGCCTAAAGGTACCAGTCAACATCATGGACTCATGGCTAAAAATGAAACCATCCTTAAGTCATATGAGGTCAAAAATAAAATAAAATAAGCAAAATAAATTTTGTGCGGGGTGAAATGCAATCATTTAAACATAGCCAAGAGGATTTTTCTGCAAAATTCATTTTCAATAACTCTACTTGCTAGGCTATGTGCTAACTTTTGAATGCCTCTTATTTTAATATTAATGCATTCTAGAAAGGGAAAACAGGCTTTCTTTATAAAAACTGGTAGCGCTACAATGTGATTTTGTGTAGAAGTTATATGATTCTGATCTAGGCAATTAAATCTCAGGGAAGTAAATAAACACACATTGTCAGCAAAGCGTTAGTCCTACATCCAACTACATTGGGATATTGCATTGAAAATGTCATTTTGCCAACTGAACCTCTGAGCGTAGCGTGGCCGTTTTATAACATCCCTGATTTTCAAGTGGCCCATTTCTGTAGGTAACTCTTGTGCTGAGTTAATAAATAACAATAACATAACCCATGCTTTTATTTTCACTTAAGAGGACAGTTCAGATGGTACAGAGGAGGGGACGGAGTGAGAAAAACGGGTGGGGCCCACACAGCACTTTCTCCCTGCACCCCCGGCCTGGCAGTCCGCGGGGTGTGTTTCCTGTGTATTTTCCGGAAGCGCTAAGAGCGACAGAACTCTCACAATAGTTCAAAAAAGCCAAATTCACTGGCTTCCTTGAGCATTCCAAGGGGAAGGTGACCATCAATATTCGGAAAATCTACCGAGGCTCTGTTTAGGCTGCAGACAGGAAGGGAAGGACCCGAGGACAGTCTTTCCCCGGCCTGTGACGCGCTCCCCATTTCTTCCTGCTCGATGCACCCGTGAGGTTTGGGGCCGCTCGGCCCAGCGGGTCCCTGGGCACTGGAGCTTCTGCGCAGAAGCACGCCAGGTGGCAAGTCTGGCTTTAGAAGCCAGGAATTTAGAAGCTGCCGCGTCCAGACACTAGAAGCCAAGCTGCTGCTGGGCCGTGCAATTCCGAGAGCGCTGGTGCAGGTCCCAGGAAGCGCTTGGGCGTGGAAGGGGAGCGGTGCTTCGCAGACTCCCCGGCGGCCGAGCGGCGCCACGGTACTAACACGCGGGGTGCGAGCTGGCGGGGCGCGGGCGTGCACGGATGGGGGAGGGGGGGCGGGGACACGCGGCGGACTGAATGCGCACATGCGAAATGTCAATCGGAAATCGCTTTGTGCTGCCAGTCCCAAATTATTCTCTTCCTCTTAAAAATGATAGGCGAACGGGTCAGTCTGCTGTAAAAAACTGATTTGACAACAGCAAATTTTCAGACTTTGATGGTTTGAAAGTTGGCAGTTCGCTCCACTTGGATATGATGCGAACGGGGCAATGCTGATCTGTTATTTATGTAACAGTCTGAAAGAAAGAAATGAAGCACGTGTTGCCCTTCAGTTTATCCTCTGCCTTATCCTCATCCGGGGTCCGGGGAAAATGTCACAGGTGCCGACTACTGCGAGTTATCCGCGTCTCTGCGCCCCAGCACACGCGGACTCACAGTCCTTGCCTCCTTCTTCCCAGGAATCGTCTATTTCGAGTGAGCACTGAAAAATAAAACTCACTTAGATTTGTGACATTTAACAGTTAAACTGAAAAGTTCTTAAAGGAACAGAAACCGTCCACACAGGGATGCCTGGGCAGCATAAGTCCAAATGGGAGAGCTGCCAGTTAGGACAGTGTAACCCAGCGTGCCAGCTCTTCCCTGTGCCCCTCCAGCTCCTGCATGCAACCCCACCCTCACTAACCATGGTGCCACTTCTCTTTCTGAATACCATTCTCACAACCTAAGTATGACTTTGGCAAATGAACACGAGGAGGCATAAAAGGAGAAAATGCAGGCCACACCAATCGTCTCTCTCTCTCTCTCTCTTTTTCTTTTTTTTCTTTTTGAGACAGGGTCTAGCTTTATAGTTCAGGCTGGCCCTGAGTTCACTATGTGGCCCAGGCAAGCCTCAAACTCAGCAATCCTCCTGTCTCTGCCTCCCGAGTGTTGGGATAACAGGCATGAGCCACCATGCCCGGCACTGTGGTATGTGGTACCGATTGCTGATGGGGGTGTCACCCTGCCCAGCATTGCATGTGGTTATCGGGATCGAACTCAGGACCTTGTGCTTGAGAGGCAGGCGCCGGAACCACTGAGCTAAATCTCCGGCCCCTGCTGCTGAAGTTTGCCTTCCAATAATCACTGGAAAGTGAGTGCACTAGGGATCTGGCCACCTGACATTCTGTTCTACGTAGAGATTTTTTTTTTTTTTTTTGTACCGGGGATCACACTCGGGTCCTTGTGCATCCAAGGTTGACATGATACCACTCGAGCTAAGTCCCCAGCCCAAGCTTTTTTTTTAAAACCATAATGGAATAGAATGCTTAGAAAGTTGGAATATCTGCATTTCATTGTAGGATTCCTGACATGACAATTATCATAAAAACACACCTTTGTGCATGACACATATGCATGCTATGAAAAATACCCTTTTTCAAAAAAAAGAGAGACTTTTTAGTACTACATATTAGTTATCATAATAGGATGTTTGTTAAGCATTCAATATGATACACACGACAAACTATACCTATGGTTTTTAGAAACCCCATCTTATATGTGTGTCATTAAGTGCAGGATGATTTGTAAATTTTAATAAAATTTGTTACAGGTCTTGGTACATAGTACTACTATCATAAAGAAGTGATAGGGAAAGGATAATACTGCTGTTTATATTTTTATTTTACCCATGGAGGATAAAATTATTTATTAGATATTCTTTAAAAATTATCATTCTAAATGCACTTTCATCAATGTTGGTAAATGCTTCCGTTTAGAGAAGACTAGAGTTATGACAGACAATGGAATAAAAGGCTTACGTGGGAAGAATTTTGCAATATGCTGCAGTCTGATTGTTCACACTTCAAAGCAATCCGAAGAAAATTATAAATAAGGACTAGCCACAAAACTATGAAGGCCCCTGGGGATACTCAGCCCAGTGTACCATAGAGTTTGCATTCTGGCAAATAGCCAACCTCTGGGGTAAATCTGGAAAAGCTTCATGTGTACTGAAGAGCTGATGCACTCAAAAACTAAGTGTGAATACTTCACTTCTTACCACTTACAGAATTCATTTGACTTCCCTGCATACAAACTAGGTCCAGTCATCATTCCACACTAACGGAGCACATGTCATAAAATCCAGAGTTTATAGGAAAGACAGACTTTTCCTAAAAGATATTTCTTTCTCCTTTTTTTTCTTTTTCCTTCCCTTTGTAATACTCATTTGGATTTATTAGAACCTCCAAAGCAATTCTTAAATACTAACAAGATGAAGAGACACACTAGGGAAGGCAATTAGGCGAGCCTACAAAGTCTGAGGCACGTTGTAGTTTAACAAAAGGCTTGGAGGGGTCATCTGCCCCAGTTCCAGGAGTCACACTGAACACAGTCCTGCCTTTGTCTTTGTGACCTGGACAACCTTCCACCATGTCTGAGGGCATCAGTAGCACGTTTCCACACATTCCTTATCTTAAAGTAGTTTCACTTGTTTATGTCGTATGTTCTCCAGACTAAAGCTTTTTGGAACAGAAACTACTCTCATAAAGATAGGCAACAAATCATCTCTGTATTTTGATACAGGAAATGCACAGACATGGTAGAGATTTTTTACAATAGCTTGGAAATAACAATTGCAAATACAAAAGATTTCATCTTCAAAGGGATCTGAGAGGAGTAATTATTCAATGCAACAGGAATTGTTAGGTTTCTATCAAGACAGTTCAATTTTCCAGTTTCTCTTTTCCTTCCCTCAGCAGACATTTCCCTATGGCTGGCTTCACCAAAAAAAGTAACAGCTTTAAATTTATCCCTAAGCTAAAACCCATCAAATGATTGACAAAATCTTAGCTAACTTGAAAAGTGACTTATATAAAACCTCGTTTGCTATTTGGGAGCATGTTCTCCTCTCAGTAAATGAATGTACCTTTTCCTCCACTGCTCAGTGGCAAGAAGTGCATATTCTTCAAAGGTAACCCCTCCTTATGAAGCTAAATATCTTTTGTGCTACTATGAGTCATACCTGAGCCTGCCTTTTATTCTTTTGTGATTTTGCCAAGGTTCAGGTATTTTTAAAAGACCTTGCAATTTTCCAAATAAGGCTTCCCAAATATATCCTTTTGCAGTTTAAAAAGAAGGCATCAGGACCCCTTCAGGGCCTGACACAACATCTTGTGTTTCATATGGAGTCAGTCAACTTCATAAGGTGGCAATGACTTTGATGTTGGACATGATCATATTCCAGTGTGCTTCAGGGCCCAAATGATAAAGAGAGTGAAACTCAAAGGCATTACCTGAGTATGGCTGGTGCTTCTGTTACTAGGATCCATATTGGTAAGTTAATGTGGGGTGCATATATCATGGGGGTGACATTCACTTTGGATCACCGGGATGGCTAGAGTTGTGCTAAAATCCTGGGAAACTTTTATACAGGTTGCTACAGGCAACTGCCACAGACCCTTGCAAGTATCTCTACGTTCTCCTGCCTTGCCGGTCCCAACCCAGAGCCACTGTCCCTTCCTCCAGTCTCATCAATGGCTGATGCCTGTGTACCAGTAGATTCTAGGCCTCTGTCCCTCTGCTATACATAGTGTCTCTTTGGTTGTCTCTCACCTACGCTGTACTGAAAACCTCACCCAACTTATGGCCACAGAACACAGTGGGATCAGACTGGTGTGACTGAATTCTGGATTCTGCTATTTTCTAGTGTTTGAGTACTCTTTTTTTTTGGAGACAGGGCCTCATTTCATAGTTGAGGCTGGCCCTGAGCTCACTATGCAGCCCAGGCAAGCCTCAAACAGCAATCCTCCTGCTTCTGCCTTCTGCATGCTGGGATTGCAGGCCTGAGCCACCGTGCCCAGTCTGTGGTGGGTGGTACTGATTGCTGGTGGGTGTGAGTCACCACGCCCAGTATCACTGAATGTGGTTACTGCGGATCGAACCAGGGACCTTGTGTTTGCTAGGCAGACACCAGAATCAATGAGCTAAATCTCCAGCCCTGTTTGAGTACTCTTCACTGTTCTGTCTCCTGATTATTTTAACTGTGAAATGGGAATAATAATAATGAAAAGCTCATAGGGATTTGTACACATTAAAAGTTAGTATTTACTAAGTGCCTAGAATAGTCTCTATCAATATATATTTCATATTGTTGCCATCTTTCTCCCTGGAGTAGGTATAGAACTAAAGATTTCTGATTGCCAGCTTAGTATTTTTCCATTAAACAATATTGCTGTTGCTCAAAAAGTGGTGGTAATAAGTCAAAGTACCAGACCAAAACAACCATTTGAGTGAAAAACAGAAATCATTTTCAGTTTCATCCATTTAAAAAGGTGATCTCACTTGGGAGTGTTGCATGCTGATTGTCACTATCTACATTGGTACTTTGCAAATAGAAAACCTTGCATGGTACAACTTGCATAGTCTGAGTCAAACAGAATTTAAAGTTGACTAAAGAGGAAAACCAAGAAGCAATTCCCCGCCATCTAACACCAATCTTTTGCAAAAAGAGTTCTAACAGTTTTACTCGCAACACCACTTCATTTGCTGACCTGGAAATGCCTTCTGGCTTCTTGTGTAAGCAGGCTGAGCAGCTGGAGAAGGGACCCACAGAAGTGAGTGGTGAAGGAGTGCTTGTGCTCGCTTTTCCTTCTTGGTGGTTGTTACATCTTCTTCCCTGAGAACTGAAGCTCTGTGCACTGTGTTTCTCTTCAGGCAAATCAGGATTAGCTCCTGTATTTGGCATAATTGGCAAATCTTGTTACTTCTGATACCTGTGTGTGTGTGTGTGTGTGTAAGCACATGTGCACACACTGTTCAGAGGAGGGATAAAAAGAAGATGATGAAGGGGAGATGTCTGTGAAGCCAATCAGATGGATTTCTTTTAGTGGTGAATTAGGAGTCACTTTCCTTTTGCCCACTTTCTGTGGCAAGAGAATGGCAAGAGAGTGGCCACTGGTGTGACTGACAACTGTGCCTACAAGAGGTCACGTGACGAGCCGCTTCACTCTGAGCTCTGCCTCACGGGCACAGTGTAAGCCGATGACAAAAGTGGCTCAGCATCAGCCACAGCTAGGACTACACATCAGAGGGAAGCAAGGACAGACCAGTCGCATTGCTCTTGTTCATATTTAAGATTAAATGTATTTTTCCTCAGGGATTGCCAGATTTAATGTACTCCTAGGTAAGCTGGTTAATCATCCACAGGTTAGCAATATTTATTTATTAATTTTCATAAAATGAGTCTTTTTTCAAATAGGACTCTAATGAAGCCTCAATTGCTTCAACAGATGTTAAGCTTTGCGTGTGCCCCTCCAGAGTTCTGGGGCCACCATGTGAGAGTATTAAGAAGTGGGTTCTCAGGGCCAGAGATTTAGCTCAGTGGTTCCGGCCCTGCTTTGCAAGTGCAAGGTCCTGAGTTTGATCCTGGTCACCACATACAATGCTGGGCATGGAGACTCATGCCCACCAGCAATCAATACCACATACCACAGTGCGGGGCGTGGTGGCTCACACCTGTCATCCCAGCACTCGGGAGGCAGAGGCAGGAGGATTGCTGAGTTCTAGGCTTGCCTGGCCTACATAGTGAACTCAGGGCCAACCTGAAATACAAAGTGAGATGCTGTCTTAAAAAAAAAGAAAAAGAAAAAGAATTCCTTTTATACATAATCAGGCCATGAGGACCCTACCTTTTGGGTGGGATTATGGCTTTTATAAGAGAGGCTTCCACTCTTCTCCACATGCAAGCACAATATTAATTGTTGTTGTCTTCCTCTTGTGCTATATGAAGATGCAGCAGAAACCACTGACTGCAGCCCAATGCTTTAACCTTGGAGCTCTCAGCCTCATGAACTGTGAGGAACAATTTTCTTCTTTATAAATCACCTAGTCTGAAGTATTTTGTCATAGCCAAATAAATGGAGTAAGATGACAGTTTAAAAAGGGAATTCAGTAGTGTTCTACTTAAACTAGCAGTCTAGTAAAATAGAGGAGAGAAAAGATAATTTTTTATAGACATGCAATGATTAGAATTCGCAGCTAATACTTTTCTTTCCCATAATTCATAATTCCTGTAATGCACATGCACAGCCATGGATGTTATGTGCTTCATGAGAAAATGTGTAGTAAATTCTATTTCTGTTTTTTAGGGAACACATAATATCTATAACCAAAGCTGGGCTGAAACCTTCAGACTGTGATACGAGCCTGAAGAATCTGTCATGGTTCATATCTAGACGTCCCCCCAAAGCCTCGTGTGTTCATAGTCAGGGCTTTTGGAAGATGATTGAATTGTAAGTGCTGATCCCTGACTTTCTATTAAGAGGAAACAGGTGATGGGAAGAAATGGACTTATCTTTCACCCCAGATCCACCCTTGATCTCTCTCTTTCCAGACAGCCACTGTGTGCTCAACTATCCCCAGCTCTGTCTCCCACGGGCCTTTGCCATGCCACCTGCTTCTGCCTTGAAGTCAACTTCCTATGGACTGAAACAGAAGTCAAAATAAACCTCTCCTCCTTTAAGTTGGGTATTGTGCCTCAGGGACAAAGACAGTGACTAAGACAGGGGGCCACGCAGAACTCTTTCTCCACTTTTCCACGGTGTAAGGAAGTCAGAGAAAGTTCTAGGTTTCCTCCATATTTACTTGTCGTACTTTATCTAGAAATATCAAAAAATAGAGAAATTCTGTCATAATTTTTTTGTGTGTCCATTTTACTGGAACATTAAAATGTACTTGGTTTCTCCTCTAGATAGCTCATGGTTCTCATTTGTGAAAATATGAAATAATGTAAAGAGTTTCCTGCCCTGAACCAAGCAAATGCCTTTCACTTCTGAGTCACTGAATGACAGTCGTAAGTGGCTGTTCCTAGCTTGTTCCCGCGCTTTGTCAAGCCTCCTCGGGTACAAGGCAGAGTGATCATCTATTCACCACTCTCTACTTCAAACACCAAAAAGCTCCCTTTTTATCACGATGCTCATGATGATGATTGCAGCCACATTTATGGGATGGGAGTATTGTCAATTTCTACTCTACATGCTTTACCTACATTCTTTGACTTGATCCAGGGAATATTTCTGCAAAGTAGGTACTAGTATTAGCCCAACTTACAGGTGTAAAAGATTTCTATAACTCCAACGCCTTTTTTTTATTTGAAGTGATGATGAATTCCTATCGTACAGATTTGCTATTTCCCCTCATTTAGGGAACAACAATGCGGAGGTTTAAGGAGACGAGTCTCCTATCCTAGCTGCAAAAGACTTGCGAATCTCAAAGTATTGAACTTCAAAATTCCAGTCCCTCTCCTTAGTTGTCCTAATTAAATCTAGCAAAAGATAACATGTAAACACTTTCATTTAAGTATGTATTTGGGGTAGACACAGAGATTTATTTAAGGGAAAATCCCTCTATTTATTTTAGTGTGATTTATTGGTCCATTATACTTATTGATTCATAATCATTTATTAGTTATTTATTTTCAACTATTTTTTCTGTAGAAAGCCAGCTCCTAACAGGCAAGAACTTCATCTCTTTCTACTTTATCTCCAGTTCCTGTAAAATGCTAACTTAATTATTGATATATATTTTAAAATATTTCTGTATAAAATTTCAATAAGATCTTGTAGTTTTACACAATTATGCAACATTATAAAATTGTTGTGCAGATAGTTTAAAATTCTATGCTCCCTAGTTTCCTTTATTTACATCTTTCATTTTTGTGGTAATTTTTTATATTTAATGAAGCAACCATTGTTTTTCGTTCCACAGCATCACCTTACATGTAGTCATCATTTGTCCTGAGTTTTCTGTTGGTTCTAACTGCTTCTAAGAATTTCCTTGCTTTTGATGGTACTGAGTGTTTTTAGAAAAGACCACAAAAGCAAAGTACAATTATTTTGGTTGTGTGTTTGGGGGCTATGTTGGGGTTGAACTAAAGTACCATTGAAATCACTTTGGATCAAATATACATTTACCTTCCAAAAAGATGATGTTGACACTGAGCACATGTTTGAGTAAGACTGTTAGGTTTTTGCTGCACTCTTTCTCTTCTCTTCGCAAGATAGTCAGTGTGTGCAGCTCATGCCCAAGAATGGAGAAGCTGTAGTCTCTCATTGCATGTATGGAGTATCTACACAGATGGCTTGGAGTTCAACACATTGGTTTCTTTTCTCTTGTCTACTTACTATATCACTTGATGATATCAGTAAAAACTCATGAATATTTATTTTTCTCTGCACATGAGAAGACAAAATTATTTTATCTTAGTTTGAATATTATTTTAGCTTTAAGAGCTGCCTTTATTGACTCCTATATTTTTTGATACTTTCCCATTCTCTTCCTTCCTTCCTTCCTTCCTTCCTTCCTTCCTTCCTTCCTTCCTTCCTTCCTTCCTTCCTTCCTTTCTTTCTTTCTTTCTTTCTTTCTTTCTTTCTTTCTTTCTTTCTTTCTTTCTTTCTTTCTTTCTTTCTTTCTCTCTTCTTTCTTTCTTTCTCTCTTCTTTCTTTCTTTCTTTCTTTCTTTCTTTCTTTCTTTCTTTCTTTCTTTCTTTCTTTCTTTCTTTCTTTCTTTCTTTCTTTCTTTCTTTCTTTTCTTCCCTTTCTTCTTTTTTCCTCCTTTCCCTCTCTCTTTTCTTTTATTTGTAGTGCTACTTAGTTTTTGATAGAAGATACTCCAGGCTCAGCTTCTCTATTTGTTGTTCTAGTCCTAGGATTGCACGTTTCTCCAGTGGTGACTGTTTCTTCTTGTCAGGGAACATGAGAAACCATGTTCTACTGGGAGGTGTGCTAGGTGCTACTTGAATATTGCTTCTCATCACACTCAGCAGTCAGAGCAAAGAGATGTACATGTGTACAGTAATTCATGGGTATATATGTATGAATGAATGCTTTTATAGATAATTATGTAAAATGATTCATGCTGATTGCCATGCTAATCCATCACTGCATGGCTCAGTCTAACCTTTTCCTTTTGCTTCTCTGCACCATTCCACTTCAACAACCAGGAGCACAGGCCCTGCTATCCAACAATAACACCTTGATTGTTTCATTTCAGTACACATGTGTAGGGGCTTCAGAATTCTAAACTGTATCCACATGCCCAACAACTCTGAAGCTTGGCTAATTCTTTCCGGCTTTGGTTCCTTTTGCCTACAGTGTTTTCGGCTTCCACTCATTCCCAAAATCATTTTGAACAGCACCATATTCTCTGCACTCTTTTCAGAGAACTGGTTTCATGCGATCTCCGTATATGTGGATTCCTTAGCACATTCTATTCATTCTGAGGTAATTTCAACAATCTCACATACACTAATGTTTACTCTCTGTGCTATAAAGCTCTGCAGTTTTGACAGATGCTTATTTCCTGTGTTCATCGCAGCTTGTAGAACAGTTTAACCATTAGAAAATAATTGGCTGCTCACCTTTCAATGTTTCCTCCTACACTTGAAAACCTGGTATCCCCTGATCTCTTTACTACATCTTTAGAGTCAATATTTCTGGATGTCATAGAACTAAATATTACAGTGTGTGTATTGTGGGGGCTAGCTTTTTTCCATATAGCAATGTATAAGATTCACCTATCTTCTCAGTTTCATATCTCATATATTTCTTTTTTTTTTGAGACAAGGTCTTGCTTTGTAGTTCAGGCTGGCTCTGAGCTCACTATGTAGCCCAGGCAAGCCTCGAACTCAGCAATCCTCCTGTCTCTGCCTTCTGAGTGCTGGGATTACAGGTGTGAGCCACCACACCCAGCTCATATCTCATATATTTCTATCACAGAATCATATTCAATTGCAAAGCAATATCACAATTTATTTCACTGTATAGTAAAACAGTTTCTCGGTTGATGCATATTTTGTTTGCAAGCAATTTGGTTTGCAAACACTAGCATTTGGCAAAAAGTTATTTTTGTTTTCAGACCCTCTGTTTTGGGTGATCAACAAGACCATGGCCATCTTTCCCACAGAAACACAAATGCAAAGGTATTTTTCAAAATCTTAGAACAAGTTAAGTCTGTGACCTGAGACATCACTGTATGTTGTTTATTTCTAGTTTGGGGCAATTATAAATTTAGATGGTCCAAACATTTTATGCAAACCTTTGTGTGTATACTATAATCAGCTTTGAAAATAAACTGCCAGATCATTCCTCTAATTAATTGTACAATTGGAGTTCCTGCCAGCAATGAATGAAAGCCCTTAATATTCTATATCTTCACTAGTGGTTGTTTTTTTTTTTTCAGGTTTTGGGATGTAGTTAGACAGTGGTACCTTTGTTCATGGGTTTAATTCCTTTCATAATTCTGGCCACAAACCGAGTTGGAGAAGAATGAAATAAAATTTAATGGTTAGGTTGAGTGTTGACCTTATGAAGAAACTTGATTTGGTTCTCATCCAATAGGGTTTGTCACCAGAATCACGGAAAGAATTAAGTTTGTGAACTGAGGTACTAGTGCTAATAGATCTGTTTAAAAAAATTTCATTGTTGCTTTAATATGTAATGCCCTAATGAAAAATAATGTTGAGATTTCACTCATAGGTTTATTTTGAATTTATACACTTTCTTTAGTGAAGTAACTATTCAAACCTTTGATACATTTCTAAAATGATTTATCTTCTTATTTTGTATATTTTTATTGTAAATTCTTCACTACATATGTGTGTGTGCATGCGTGTGCGCACATGAGTGTTGGAGGTCAGTCAATCTCTGACTGCCTAGAGAAGGGGATGCCAAGGGCTAAAGATCAAAAGACAAGTGAATTTCTGTAATTTTCAAAGTATATGGGGAGCTGGGAGGTCAGTGCCTCAGGGTGGGCAAAGAGCCTCTGAGACAAAGACAAAGACCCTCCTAGCCTGACACCATTTATTGGGCTCATGGGGAGTAACAGGTGACTCGGAGGACGGCATTACCCCTGTGACCATGAGGGGCTTATGCTGATGAGGGTGTTAAGTCCATGAGGGATTTATGTTGATTAGGACAAGGAGATGAGCAAACCCTTCTGCCAGCAGTGGGTGGGATGGTTACACTCATAGGAAGTGTGCCCCTCCCCAGGTGAAACCTTTCTTTTTTTTGTATTACTACTCACTTCTTAAAGATCCAGAATGTCTTCAGCAATGTTTTCTTCGAGCAGCACAGCCCCAATGGGTTAACTGTTCAGTTAGTATTTGTTGTTACTATGTGAGAAAGTTGTTATTCACTAAGAAAGTTTCCTTTTATTCTTTTAGTGTATGGCTTTTATTCTAAATGCTGCATTTTGCCCCCACGGAATCATTCAGGGCTCAGACAGCTCTAATCATAGTTTAATTTAATTTTTCAAAATTATGTAGAATAGTTCCCAACACATGAGTGTACGTATATGTATATAGAGAGTACTAGCAATATCTCAATGGCCTATAACTCATGTCATTATATTATTTATAGTGTCTTTCAAAGAGCAGAAATTCTTACTTTGTATTAGAGGCCAGTTACCTTTTTTTCCCCCATAAATTATGTTGTGATTATATTAAAAATTTATGAAAAAACATACATTTTCTTTTACTTTTTCTATTAAAAAGTATTGAGAGTTAACTTTTGTGAGAGGACTCAAGTCTATGTCAATGTTTCTATTTTTGTATATAGACATACAATTATTCTAGCACCGTTTGTTGAGAGGACCGTCCTTTCTCCACTGAATCGCTGTTCTTTCTTTGCTGAAGGTCACTTGACTGTATTCGAGTGGCTCTCTATTCTGTTCAAAGGGGTTTTGTGTCTACTCTGTCAGTGCTCTATTGTCATGATTACTATGGCTTATTAGTTAAGACTTCAAATCAGGAAGTATTTGTCCTCTATCTAGATTTCTCTTTCCAGTTTTGTGTTAGCCATTTGAAGTCTTCTCTCTTTTCTTATTAAAACACCAGAATCACTTTGCCAATAGCTGCAAGGTGCCTTGCTGAGGTTTTGATTAGGATAACACTGAATCTATACAAAAAATTTGAAAATAAAGCAGTCCTGAATAATTTTGAGTGTTGTAATTGAGTGAGAGTCCATAAACATTGACTCTCTTTGCATATATTGAGTTGTTCTTTGATTTTTTTCCATAAGTATCTGTATTTTTCTGTATCTGTACATTTATTTTTGATTTATAACCAAGTATTTCATTTTCAGTGTGCTGTTATGAATGGTACTTTAAAAATTTTCAAATAACAATTTTTTGCTGTCATTTTTATATAGCGACTTTGTATTAAAATACCTAGTTATTCCCAGTTATGAATGGTACTTTAAAAATTTTCAAATAACAATTTTTTGCTGTCATTTTTATATAGCGACTTTGTATTAAAATTCCTAGTTATTCCCAGAAAAATTTTCAGGATTTTTCGGTGATTAACCTATCATTTTTGAATGGTTATACTCCCATTTTTTTTCCAGTTTATAAATTTTGTTTCCTTTTCTTATCTTATTGCACTAGCTAGAACTTCTACTACAATGTTAGATGAGTAAAGAGATTCTTGCCTTACTGGGATTTTAGGGAGGCTACATCTAACTTTTTAGTTAGTGTTTGTTGTTACTATGTAAGAAAGGTTTTATTAACTGAGAAAGTTTCCTTGTATTCTTTTAGTGTATGGCTTTTATTCTAAATGCTGCATTTTGTCAAATGCTTTTTCTGTTTCCAATTATGTAATTGTTTGGACATGCCACCTTAACTTGTTGATGGTGGTGAATAACATGATTGATTTTCTAATTTTAAATCAGCCTCCCATACCTGAAATAAATTAAGCTTGATTATGGTGTATACTTACTTCTATTATATCTGATTTGGAAACATCATTCTTGAATTAATTCAAAGTGTATAAATTGTTTGGAGGACATAAGAGGCAGGCCTATATGTGTGAGTCTGCTGACCTGGAGACATAACGTTTGTGAAGTTTTGAGATCTGCCCAGATGATGTGACACATCAAAACAATAGGAGGTTGGTGCTGTTTTCTTTGGCGGTTTGAACCTGAGATTATTTATTGAGAGATTATACAACATGGGGTTTTTCAGAGAAATGCACTGAACTTTTACTTCCTAGATATATATGATAAAACATTTCCCAATTATTTTCTGGGGAAAACGAGAGAATATACAGAATAATGTCTCCCAAATCTAGGAAATGTTATGTGGAAGGACAGAATTAAACCTAGAAAGGAGATACCGACTATGAGAGAGATAAAACAAATTCCATTAACAGTGATTCTGAGAAAGTCCAGTACTCACCTATTTTTACAGGTAGAAGGGATAATAAAGGGACAAAGTATGATACACTGCCTCCCTGAGTCAAGCAGTGGCCTTGCTGTTGGCTGGGCAGATATAGACATCCCCTCTCATACTTGCTTCCTCTGTGTCCAGACATGTCTGTTAGTCACGGGAGAATTTGAATTGATACTCACCAGCCTGCTATGCACACTCATCTGTAGACAAATGGAAGATTCACTAACCAATCTCCCTGACAGAAAAATTTTACCCCTAGGCTATAAAATGCTTATAATTTATAAAGCTGCACCAGCTATTCTTATGATTTTTATATTTCTATATCCAGATAGAATATAGCGGTGCATAGACTTAACCACTACCGAGTCACATCATGTGAATAAACTTCCCACCTACGCTACACCTGCGCATGTGTAGAGGGGTCATTTCTATAGAAACAGAGCTTTTGCTGCTTGATGGTTGATACATAAAACACTGTCTTGGTGGTGACTCACCTAGCAGAAAGGCTGAAGTACAGAAAACAGCTGTTGCACTCAGTGTTAAAGCTTGCAGTAAAGCCTTATCAGGATTATCCATAATAAATCTTAAGTTTCACATAAAATATGACAATAATAATGTTCATACCAGTTCCTTCTATTTTGATATTATGTAGTTTGCCTTATACATCTTGTCAGTCTCAGTAACTTTATTCTGTGGTTATTATTTTATAGTTACTTACCAATGTCAGAACCAAAGGGCTACTTAAAATAATAATGACAGCCTAATAACTATTAATTATTTCACACACAGACAGATGCAATTTGAGATAGCGTTACAATGAAACCCATTATTCTGCAAAATTAATAAGCTTTAATTAAAATAAGAGTAAAAAAACTGAATTCAAAATTATTGATTAATTTGGTTATTGCTATAAAATAATATTCATCTGAAAACTCTTGTGTAATGCAGTTTTAACATCTTATGTATTATTAAATTTCATCAGGAATATGTACAATTATAGCATCTATGTTGAATTATATAAGAAATATGCTTGTGGTGACCACCATTTAAACATCTATGTTTTAGTTAATTCAGTACAGTATAAGAAATATACTTGTAACTTTGTGAAAGTAGAATCATTTAAAATATTCTCTTTTTACTTTACACACAGTTTTTGCACATGAACAAGTTCCCTGACATTTTTCTTCTTTAATGAGACCCAGCAGTAAGGTTGAAGTGTTATTAGAGGATCTCTCTGAACTGGTCAGACGCCATAGTAAAAATAAAAGAAGTATTCTCCCTTATAATACTATCAGGAAATTAAAAGCTGGTGCATTACAAATATCTTTTTAAATAAAGAATTTTGTAGGAATTATTTGTATCTTATAAACACCATCTAGAGCAATATATACGAAATGACACAAATGATGTAGTATTATTATAAATACAAAGAGAAAGGAATTTATTTTCTGATTACATTCCAATCTTTGTTCCTTCTTTATACTGATGAAATCTAGTTATTTTTATTTCTGGCTCAATGTCCAAAAGACTAGTCTGAAATATACTTCTAAAACTGAGGTAATAGAGAGGAGGTCATTTACAACACAATTTTGATCAGTAGGATAAATCAAACTAACCATGCAGTCCATTTCAGTGTGCTCTCAAATGTTTACGTTTTTATGTTTCATACCCTGGGTTCTCTTCTGATCATATACATCTTTTGCATTTTCAAATTTTTATTTCTCCTTAGGTTGCATATGTGTTTTACATTAAATGTGATTTTTGAAAGATATTGCATTAGAGTACTATATGTCTTGGTCATGGGTCTTTGGAACCCTGTGTACTTGTGGGGCTAGAGCAAAGGTCCCTCTTGCTCCAACTTGGCTATGGCCCTAATCCAAGTGGTTCTTAAACACAGACTCTACCAGGCAGTGGGTCAGGCTCTTCCAGATCCTAACTGTCCCAGACTGGAGAGTCAAATGAACAGGATGCAAAGCTTGTTTCTCAAACTATATTTGATATGTGGGTGTATCACAAATATTTAAAACAATGAATTTGAAGGATTTCATGTTCTTAATACACACATTGGTGTCATGAAAATTTTTAAATTAGCCACGGAGAGTGGAGCAGTATAGTTTCCAAATACTGCTGCTATTTATACACACTGGAAATAGTGAACCACAGAGCTTTGAAAGTAGCTTTTGTTATTACTGAAAAACCAGGAGAAAACTGAAAATCCAGTCACATTTATGTAATATGTATTTCAACTACAACAATCAAGCCCCATAATCTATTTTGCTTGTTTATACAAGTTTCTGCATCTATAGAAGAGTTCAGTAATTAAATAATTACATTCTTACCCAGTAATGATTAGTGTGGGTGAATGAAAAACAAGAAAATAAATTAAAAAAAATTTTTTTTTTTTTGAGACAGGGTCTCGCTTTGTAGTTCAGGCTGGCCCTGAGATCACCATGTAGCCCAGGCAAACCTCAGACTCAGCAATCCTCCTGTCTCTGCCTCCCGAGTGCTACGATTACAGGTGTGAGCCACCATGCCGGGCACTGTGGTATGCGGTATTGATGGCTGGTGGGCGTGAGTCACCATGCCCAGCATTGTATGTGGTCACCAGGATCGAACTCAGGACCTTGCGCTTGGGAGGCAGGCACAAGAAACACTGAGCTAAATCTCCGGCCCCATGTTCATTCAACTTTTTAGTGGAGTAGGATTACCAGTTAGGTAAGAGTATGTCACTGTATGTTTACTAACTTACCTCTTAAAAATTGACATCCTTCTATCTTCCGGCCACTGTAAATACAGATATTATAAACCTGAGTTTACAAGTCTGAAAACATGATTTCATTTCTCTGGTGTAAATAAATTGGTGTGGAATTTTTGAGTCATATGAAGAATTTATGTTAAGAAAATATTATATAATTCTGTCAAGGGCCATTTCAAATTCTTATCAATGATGTAGAGGAAATCTCACACAGTTCTATGGCTTTAAACAGACTAATTAATTACTGTTTAATTAATTAAAACTGCCAGACACTTTAATTATCCAATGAGTATGAATTTTTATTATATTTTAAAATTGTTTAAGATTTTCCAGCTATTTTGCACTTCTGTATGGCTTTGAATTGAATTGTCCATGAGTACAAAAAGCCTCCTGAGATTTTTATTGAGAGAGCATAAAATTTATAGAAGACTTTTGGGAGCATCGCCCTGCATAATTTTTTACACTGAGCACATTTTAGTGTCTATGTTTAATTTAGCTTTTACAATAGACTTGGTTATTTAGATAAGTTCTAGGATGGCAACAAACTTGAACAAATATTTTTCATATATATCCCTTCTCTGACATAAACATAGCCTGCCTGACTCTCAACTTCTCCTCTCAGAGGACATAACATTTGGACAGCTGATGACGCTACAGTGACAGATGACTGCCTTTCGTGCCTCCGTTGTACATAGGCTCCATTCTTGGAGTTGTGCATTCCACTGATGTTAATGTGTGTATAACGAGAGGTATCCACCTTTACAGAATCATAAAATAATTCCTGTATACTTTGTCTTTTCGTCTTTCGCTCCATGTTAATCCCTGGTGACCCTTGATCTTTTATTGTCTCCAGAGCATTACCTTTCCAAACTATCTAAAAAATTGGAATTATATACAAAGCGAGACCCTGTCTCAAAAGCAAAAAAAAAAAAAAAAAAAAAAAATTGGAATTATACACAGAAGATAGTTTTTTTGAGATTGCTATTATTTTAATTTTACTTAAGTGCATAAGTAGTCCATACAAATTTAATTAATTTTATACATTGCATACCTTGATTTGTATATTATATACAGAGGACCATACTAAACTCCCTTATTAGGTCCCACGGGTTCTGTGTAAATTTATATCACATGCCCTTTATTTTTCTGTGAATAAGTAATGCTCAATGTCAACTTTCCACTCTACAGTTCTCTGATTATTTTTCCTTCTCTGTTTCGCTGACTAGACCCTGCAGTATATTACTGAATAGTGCAAGGAGCAGTATTCCTTGCTTTTTATGCAAGGTATATGTATTTAGCTTCTCACAATTCTAAATCTACTAATAGTCTTTTAAAGATGCTTTCTAATGTCTGAAAATTTTTATTTTATTGCTAGTTTGCATGTAGTTTTAAATAGATTTTGCCTTTTTTTCATTTTTGACTAATCTTACAAGGCGTGATTGAAACTTGGTTAATTTTTTAAAAGGTTATTACACTAAATGTCACATTGCAATTAATCCTTCTCAAAATCCTCTGTGTTGCTTCAAACACACTTACCCCATTGCTCTTGTCACTTTCTGAAGCAGTTCTTCAAGTCCTTTTGTGATTGTTTTCAGGTGACATACCTGGTTCCCTGTTGTTTTGAAATAATTGAAAACACTTACATTTCATGGTCATTTTTACTTTGAGGAAATGTCAGAAGTTGACTAATGCCAGACACTCTGGATAAAGACACACCTCAGTATTTTTACCAGTTTACACTTCCACCCAATAGGCCTTGGCAGCAGCATTTCCTGTATTTTTTATCATACATAAAAACACAAAAGAGGAATTTAGCTCAAGATGTACCGTACCTACCTTGGAAGCACAAGGGCCCAAATTCAATCCCCAGTACAGCAAACAAAACAAAACAAAACAACACAAAAGAGGACTTCCAGAACTGATTCAGAAAGCCAAAAGAAAAATGGGATAAGCATATTGGAAGGAAAGAGAGTCTTTGGAATGGGATTAATGGCAATGTGTCTTTTACTGTAATATAATTTTGATTGATTGATTGTGGTACTGGAGATTGAACTTGGGACCGTGTGCACCCGATGTTGGTGTAGTACCACTTGAGCTAAATCCTCAGCCCTGTAGTACAATTTTTAAATTTAAGCATTCACCTTATATTTTTATTACACTTCTATGGTTAAGAAAAATGCAATTTCTCTAATGATTGATTTTCAAGTGCTTAGGATATCTTGAATACTTAGAATTAGTATTTATGTATTTAGTGTTATGCATTTCCATTTTTAAATATTGCAGATTTGAGTTTTAGGCATTTCTTGAAAAACTTATATGATTGAGTCCGTGATTGTTGTTGGCCTGTAGTTGTCCTTTTTCTATACTTTATTTGTATTGCTTTGATATCGCAATGTATTTATTCAATACTGAATTGAGAAGTTTGTTCTCTCATTTCTTCAAGAGTTTACCTAAGATCAGTATTAAATATTCCTTTTGTAAATAGTCCTTAAATATTCCTTCTGTAAATGTTCCTTAAATACTCCTTTATAACACCACAGAATTTCCTTTTATAGTCTTGTGGCACAGTTTTGCTGGTGAAACATTTTCTTTATATGAACACATACTTATTTAATTTTTGATGGAAGAGCCATTTTATCTGAAACTACAGAATCACATTTTTTTTCTGCCTTATCTGCGCTTTTGAAGAGACTGTTACCTTGTGGTTATTTTGGTGCTGTTTCTGATCTTCTCCACCTTGCTCCTTTCCTTGTTACTCTTTATATAATCTGTATTTTTGCTTTGGGTTGTTTTAAAGACTTTTGTCTATATCTTTTATTTTTAGAAACTTGGTTATCGTGTGGTTTTTAATGTCTGTATCTTTTCATCTTGGGAACCAGCAGGTGTTTCCAGTACCTAGCTATTTGGTTTAAATAAATTCAGACAATGTTCAGTCATCATTTCTTCAAGTAAATACACTTTTCTCTTCATTTCTCTTCTTTCTTCCTGGGGCTTCCAACCTGCTACATAACTTGCTGTAATTGTGAAACAGTTTCTCTGTGTTCTGGTGACCAACTCATTTGAGGAGAGTGAGATGGAACACACATTCACATAACTTACATAAAGTGGAAGTGCTACTTACAGATAGGCATCAAAGGATTCCCCTGCAACCTAGGCCCTATGTTCCCAGATGCTCCCAGAATTCACTGGGTCTCTACTGCCTGTGATCTGCTGGCCCTGTAGCTGAGGGATCCCTGGAAGAACCCATTACCCTGATGAGATTTGCTGGTTAGTATGTTGAAGGACATCCTTTCTTGCGAAGGCCTGGAAGAGACCCCAGACCGTAGTCAAGAGGCTGTATTAGTGCATTTTACTATTATTACTGAGAACTACAATCAAGAAAAAGAAGAAAACTGGATCAGTTCAGGGCTACCTGGCAGATTATCCTGCCAGATGGCTGAGGATCTGTCTTCCCCCTTTCACAGGAGTTGTTATGGCTTCTATCTAGGAGTGCCCTAAAGGCACATGTGTTTCTTAGATGGCGCTTCAGGGGTATGACTGGACTGTGCGAGGGTGGTTCACCAGGATTAGTCCACTGATGAGTTTGTAGCTTAATGTGATACTCATGAGTAAGTTAGTCTACTGATGGTTTTATAGCTGGGTGTGGCCTTGGGAAGTAAAGGCAGGTGGAAGAGGTTGGTCACTGTGGGTGTAGCCTACGGCACAGGTGTTGTTTGTTTTTCTTTTAAGACAAAAGACATTAATGTATGAGGTTTTTTTTTTTTTTTCCTAAACTGAAATCTCTGTATTCAGATTTAACTGCAGTGTTGGCACTTCACAATAAATAACTTGCAGTCTGGCCCCTTGTCTGCAGAAAGTTCTCCACCACAGGACACTTGTTCTTTCTTCTCCCTTCCCCCTCTCTGCTTCCAGCCCGGAATGTCATGAATTATTCCTTCTCTGCCTTCCTCTATACTATGACACCCTGCCTTGGAACCAGCTATGGACTGGATCTTTACAAACAGTGACCCAAAATATCCCTCTCCTCCTTTAACTTGTGAAAATTAGGTATTTTGTTCTAGCACCAAGAAACGAAGACCGTACCTAAGCTCTTTCTGATTTTATCAGTGTTTTCCATTAATATGATTTTCTTCTTAAAGATCCAACCTAGGAAATAACATTACATTTGTATTGTTTTTATCATCTCAATGTAGTCTAACCCAGTCTGTGATGGTTTCTCAGACTTTCCTTATTTTTCATGACCTTAATAAATTAATTAGTATATGAGCAGGTTAGGTATTTTCGATATCTCAGTTTATGTCTGTATGTTATTTTTCCCCTTCATAATTACACTGAGTTTGCAGACTTTAGGCAAGAAAACTAAAATAGTGAAGCACCCTTTACACTATGTTCTGTCAAGTATACCCAAGTTTAATCTTGACCACTTTATTTATTTTTGTTTGTTTGTTTTTTGAGACAGGGTCCCGCTTTTGTAGTTCAGGCTGGCCCTGAGCTCACTATGGTGCCCAGGCAAGCTGCTGCAAACTAAGCAATCCTCCTGTCTCTGCCTCCCGAGTGCTGGGATTACAGGCATGAGCCACCACACCTGGCACTGTGGTATGCGGTACTGATTGCTGGTGGGCATGAGTCACCACACCCAGCATTGTATGTGGTTATGGGGATTTGAAGACAGGACCTTGTGCTTGCGAGGCAGGGGCTGGAACCACTGAGCTAAATCTCCGGCCCCTTGACCATTTTATTAAAATATAGCATCTGTTGGATTTCTGTACAGAAAGTTAACCTTTCTGTTTTTTTATCTATGAGGAACAAAGGCCAGCTCACATTTGTAGGGGTAGAGGATCTATGCCATTATTTAAAATAATAAGGAAGGTTTTTTGTTTTGTATATTTATACTTTTACTTACTTTACTGATGTATACCAGTATAATCTTATGTATATCTTTCTTATTTTGCACTATGAATAAAACACTGCATTATTTATTTGTTAGTGTTTTCTCCAATTTTGATCAAGAGGAATTTTTTTGGAGATTGGTTTTCATGACCCTTTAACATACCCAATCCTTGTATTTTTAAAGCATTTCCTTACTTTCTGGCACTTTAAGATATTCCAAGCTTATTTTTAAATTTTCTTTACCCTCCCTCTCAACCTTGAAAACAGATATTTTTCTAAAGTACTGTGGTTATTGTGCAAAAAAGAATGTTTTTGTCATTTAGAAATCACAATTTTTGCTGTAGAATGTTCACTTTTGTCAACTCTTTCCCTATATTATTCATTTTAAATAGTTTCTACCTTCATGTGTTTACAATTTGACTAATATTTTTCTGTGTTCAATGTGAAAAATTGGAGTGAGATTTTCATTTTATAAAATTTGCATCACTAAGATACTTTATTCCTAATACGTTTATATATTTCCTTCAAGTCCTTAAGCCTTTTCTAATAAACACGTTTGTTTCATTTTACTTATTCCATTACACTTGTTATTTGAAGGTCTGTTCGCATTGACTTCTTTCCCTCCTCTCTCTCTGTACGAAGCCCCCTCCCGTACCTTCATTAATAATTGGCAATCAGGGGATATGGGTAAAAATGAGAATTAACTTGTGTCGTATATTGGTACAAATTCCCCGATGTTATGTGTGATTGTGAGATGTATATAAATTGTGCCAATAAAGAATTAAAATTACAAAAAAATAATTGGAAGTCAGGTGTGGCACGTTGTGGAAGCTGTGTTTGGAAGTCCCTGGACTGTCCTGAATACCTCTGAGGAGGCAAATACTGTTTGGCCAGGCAGTTGAGTTGGTTACGGATCGCCTTCGGCATTTCTTGTATTTAAGCTCTGCGAAGTGGCTTTGGAGTAACACTTATGTCAGCCTTTGTTTATCGCGTTGGTGTTACTTTATGGATGTTCTCTCAGTGCCATGGCGTGCAAGCACAGCTTTGCTGTCCTGGTCAGGACTTGAATAGCTTTCAATTCATATGTCCTTGAAATCAGTTCCCGTGAGGTTCTCTGCCAGCTGGCCTCATGCACCCGGGTCCTAGGAACATACTAGTATTCGGGGACAGATTTAGATAATCTCCTTCCTGGGTCTCTACAGTCTCTTTCCTATATTCCCTCTTTCCTCCTCCCTGGTAATTCTGCTCTACGAATTCTAAATTCCCCAGAGTCTAACTTCAAATCTCCCTCTGGTTGGTTGACCAAGACTGCTGAGCTGTTTGAGTTTTCCTACCCTCCACCATTGTTTGAAAAACACCTGTGGGTAGAAAGTTAAGATATTCATTAGATTATCTTATTTAGTTTCTTTTTGCATAGGTAATTGTTCCGAAAAGCCTATTGCTCAATTTCTAGTAATAGCTGTTTAATGTATGTTTTTGCTTATTTATGGTAGAAAACCAAGTACCTGATGTACCATCAACACTAGAAATGAAAGATATTCTTAGGAAAAAAAGATAGTTTGCATTTTTATTTCAAAATTCCTATTTTGTCACTAGAAATTTCCTACTCTCACAGGTGTGAGTTATTTATATTTAGGAAAGTAGATTCCTGTGAAAATAATGCTGTACCTAAAATAAGAAAAACACTAATGTCTGCCTAATTCCACTAGTTTTCTTTTTAAATTAATGGTTTCAAAGTTTAAATTCTACGTATTCTCCTTTAATTATTTGATATGAAAAACAGGCAGGATTGGAAGTCTATAATTCCTATAAGGATTTTCAAAAGATCTTGCTCAAATAAGTTAATGGTTTAAAGCAGAATAATCAGTCTACTACACACACACACACACACACACACACACACACACACTTTATTCTTAAACTGTCAGATTTTTTTTTTCTTTTTCAAAACCCAGCAATTTGTTAGGTAAAACTGAATGCCAACACCTTTTAAAACATGATATTTTAAGCCAAAAAGTTAAGCTGTGGGAGTTTGGGAAAACTTGCTTTAGAAATATAATTGCTTTCAAAAACATTTTCTAGGATCTGAATGTCACCAAAGGAATAAAAAATGAGGGTGAAATGCAGACTATAGTGAAAGCATTTAGGGAAGAATATTTTTTCTAATTTCATATTAAATGAATTCTTTCCTTTGTTTGGGTGCTGGCATCATTTCCCCCTCTTTTGTTTGTGTGCTCCCAGTAAGTGAGAACTAGAATTTTGACTACTGCTATTAAAAATGAAAGGAAACCATTTGAATCTTGTTTGGTGAAGGTTTAATTGATTCTATGTCTGTCCTTTAGCCCACACTGGAATGGCAGGTAAGTCGGGCCTGTTAAATGCTGATGTGGTGTCAGGGGACTCTCAGTCCAATTTTTCTCTAGAATCCAGACTCTCGTCTGAGTCTGACATTCTACTGCACTTACCACTGTCAGTGTCAGAGGAAGTGTCACTATTTGAACAATAGCATCTTCCAGAAGACGAGACACCATGTTTACTTTTAAGAATGTCAGTTGCTGGACATTTAAAGCACTTTCTGAGATTAGCAGAAACATATTTCACTGGCCCAGAAGCAAAACTTTTCTTCAATACTAAGAATCGCAGACCTAAGACTGGAAAGCCTCAGAAGTGGCTACCCAACCTCCAGCCTTCGAAAAAGGAGAAGAGATCTTTCTGTTGGATTTTTAAAGATCTCCATAAGGTACATTCTGTGTTGACTTTAATTATTTCTTAAGGACTCAACAATTTTAAATCTGTTTCTCATGTTTCTGGTGTGACATTTTGCAATATGAATAATATCAACAGAATACTTGTTGGCAAGTGTGGTATATAGTCAGCTTCTTTGATCTCAGATCAGCTAAATTGTTGGCACTGATCCTATTGTGATGTAGTTGGGAGTGTTTTCCTAAAATAAATATTTTCTGCAAAGACCAGCAGTTCCGTCCCATGCTGACCATTACCACTGTTGGGTGAAAGCACTAGAGATCATATGGAATGGACGGCCATAGCTCTCTGCTAATAGTTTTCTTCCCAAAGCATCTATGAGTTAGGGCCAAGGACAGCACCCTTTCTGCCCTCTTAGTGGTTCTGACAGACCTGCTGCTGGAAAGGCAGCCGTGGGTATGGGCCTATGCAGCTGGTTTTTTCAGCATTGCTGATTAAATCCAGGACCTTTCCACTGAGCTACATCCCAGCATTTCATCATTTTATTTTTTTAAAAAACTTTTTTGATGTAGGATCTTACTAAGTTCATAAGTTGCCCAAGTTGGGCTTGAACTTGCAATCCTCCTGCCTCAGCTTCCCAGAAAACTAGCCCTACGAGTTTGCCCCACCGTGCCTGACCATGCGCAGTCCTCGATCCCCTGAACAGTTACCTAGTAATGTGTCTTGGACCTGGACTACTTCTTCACAAAGAGGTAAAGATAGCCGCCCGTGTTAGGTATATAGCTCTTGGTTTGGGAATTTCTTTCCCTGTTTCAGGATTGACTGGTACTCCTTTGTTCCACTTAAACACGTGCATCATAATGAACTCGTCCAAGGCCGCCGCTCTGTTGGCTCTAGCGTGTGAAGAACTGAGCCCTTGAACTGCAGTGAGAGAGAAGTGACACCGACCGTCTTCCTCTAGCGGCTGCCCAGCAAGAGCCGCTGGCCACGGGGAACCTGTGCTCAGTGCGGATGCTGATCCTGTTAGTCTCCTCTCCACATGAACAAACACCTTCAGTGCCTGGTGCCTGGGTAGTTATTTTTTTTTTCTTGGAAATTGTCTTAGTTATTTTTCTTGTCGCTGGGACAAAACGCAGTACTGATACCCACCCGTTAAAGGAACGAAGGTTTTATTTTTAGCTCACATTTCATAGAGGTTTCAGTCCATAGTCACTGGCTCTCAGCCAGTGCGGGATGGCAGAGAAGCACTGCAGAAAACAAAGAGTGTACGGCACGGCACGCAGGACCTTCCTTTCCCTTGTATCCCATCCAGGCTACGAGCCTATTGGATGATGCCACCCACACCCAGGACGGTCCTTCCTATTACCCTCACACAGAACTATGCCAAAGCGATCAGTGAACTAATTTAGTTATCAGGTATTGTTTATCCATATTTGTCCATCGTAGATTCAGCTGCCTCTGGAAAAGGCCCTCCTACAGGTACATGATGTTTGGAGCATATGTTTAGATATAAACCATAACGGCAACCCTGACACTTAAATAGCATGGAGGGGGCAGCCATGCAGACAATTCCACCCTAATGACAAGTCGTGCTAAAGGACTTGCTTGTCCTCTGTGTGGTGTGAATCCTCCCCTAGACATAGGAATAGGGGCCCCTTGGTCAACACATATAGTTTATTACTTAATATTATTTGGAAGGCAGTTATTTCATATGCACTTGTAGACTCAGATTAAGTAATCATTGTATCTCTGCTCTTCCACAAATCTATTACCATTCTGTCATACCAAAAAAGTTAAAAGTAGCTAAAAATTCCCTATGTCTGTTCTAGGCTAATTCAGAATGATATATTATTTATCTTTAGGAATCCTCGGTTACTAGCTTAGAAGAAAAATTACTCAAAAGATAAATGTGTTACATGTTGGTCATGAAATAATTCTGAATTACTACAGTGTGTCCCAGTATACTATACTACAAATGAAACTTTATATTAAATATATGTAAAATTATATAAAAGTATATATGCATGCAAATCTAAAATTATTAACATGTAAATGATATTTTCTGAAATAGTGCTTAGAAAACAGATTTTTTATTATGCTCTGGAGAAATTTAGATTTTGTATCTTTCTCGGGATATTGAGGATATTTATGCAAAAATATTTTGTAAAAGTATTTTTGAAAAATAAGGTGGCTTAATGTATCTGGAATTGTTTCTACGGGTCCCATTTGACCCTGCTATACCCCTGCTAGGAATATACCCAAAAGAACTTAAAAACTCACATTGGAAAGACAGATGTACACCCTTGTTCATAGCAGCTCAGTTCGTGATAGCTCAATCTTGGAAACAACCCAAATGTCCATCAACTGGAGAGTGGATAAAGAAGATGTGTTTTTTTTTACAAAATGGAGTAT
>PVIC010001594.1:0-20000 GCA_004025085.1 Thryonomys swinderianus
AAAAAAAAAAAAAAAAAAAAAAAAAAAAAAAGATTAAGAGACAGGTTCAGTTTTTCAGATTCCTTTCAAAGTATGAATTTAAGGAAAATATACTTCTACTCAATGTTGTACATTAACCCTTCAAGCTTGTTTCATTCTTATCTCAGTTATAAAGATGACTGTCACAAGAAAATATATACAATAAGCACACATTTTTCTGCTGTTAAGAACCTATACACATGTCAGTTTTGAGAAGAGTTCCTTGGCAATTTACTTTCATTTTTATCCCTTAATTTTCTGGCCTATCATGAATAAAAGTTATGTTGGAAGATTTGCTTGAAAAGCTTCATCAATTTGTTTGTAGGTTTACTACTCTGTGCTTCTAATATTAAAAGAGAAACAAGATTGGGTAGATCACACCAGCTGATCCAGGGAACCAGGACACTAACGAAAAAACACTTCCCATGGGGCACGAAAGCATAAGGGGACAGAAAATCATGCTGAAGGAAGAACCACTGAGAGAATTAGAAATGTCCAATCTACAAAACAGATGTCTCTGAGGCTGGAGTGAATGATAACCCACTTCCCACAAAAACATCATCTCATGGAAGAGAAGCTATCTCATCCTGGGTGATCTTGTATGTATATTCAAAGAGATATGCGACTCAGAGGGCTTGAGGAAGTACATTTCTATGAGGGAAAACAGAATGGACTGCCTCAAAAAGTAATAAATTGTGGGTCTATCAAGAACTACATAGATGCTTCAGGATAATGAAGGGATTATGCAACCATTAAAAGAAATCTGTTGTCTCTGATAAACTTTCCAATTCTTTAGCAATGAATGCAGTAAATGAGCACTTACAGAAGGCCCACTGCATACCAGAAAGTGCTCTAGTGGTTTAAGATATAAATGAGAATGCAGATCAGACTGCTCTCTGTACAAAAGCACCCACTTACACAGAAGATAACCATCCCGATGGAAAGATGGAATCATGCTGTCCAAGTCCAGTTTGAAGTAAAGTAAGACATCCCAACGTAAACACAGAACAGGCTAAACCTTAGACAAGAGGGTAGGTCTATATCACTATGATTTTATGAGTTGGTCAGGTCTAGAGGGTAATTAAAAGTCTCTCACAAATAGAAATAGATTGACTGTTCTTCTACTCTTGGTTCTAAACCAATAAAATACAGTATTTTAATGGGCTGATTGTTTCCTCACTCCTATTTTGTCCATCATTATTCTTAAACTCTTCCTAAATATGCTCTGAAATTTTCTCTGCCACATCTTTCAAAGGCCACATTACCAGATACCTTATTCATTAATCATCCCCAAAAACTCTAGTATTGTATCATTTTAATATATTTCTATATATCCATCTTACCTACCACTTTGTAAATATATATATATAATAATTCTACAGTCACTCAATTCCCTACCCAACAAAGAAAAAAACATAACTTTTATTCTGCTTAATATTTGAAAAATAAATTTGATAATTAAGCCAAGTTTCTGAAATACTAAAATTTATGCAAGTTCAAATTATATGAGAGTTTCTGGTACTTTATTTTTTTTCTTGTGGTACCAGGGTTGGAACTTGGGCCCTTGTGCATCCAAAGTTGGTGTAGTACCACTTGAGCTAAATCCCCAGCCCCTCTGGTATTTTTAAGCTACATAATTTGGACCTACTCTCATGCAAAAGACAGGTAAAAACTCTGAAGAAAAATATGAAAAGTGACTGAAAGACTGAAGTGTAAACCAAAAAAGTGAAAAATTATGAGGCCAAGGATCCTTAAAAAGGATCCTAAAGATGAACCCATGAAAATGATAGTAGCACTTAGGAAAAGCCTGTTCTCCCCCCACCCCCACCCCGAGGTATCTACCAAATGGAAAGGCTGAGGGATTCTGCTGCAGCTACCAGAGCCTCAGCAGTTAGAAAGGAGTTGTGGTCATGCTGAGGTTAAGAGGATGGAAGGAAAGGAAAGGAAATACCCCATCCCAATGAGTCCAATCTTTGTGCCACTGACCACCAAAGAGCTATACTACAAGGGAAGCCAGAGTGGACCAACTTTCAAGGGCTGCAGCCCTGCTCCAAATTTGACTAACCTATGCAATTAAACTGACATGACCACAGGCAGATAACCTGTGGAGGAATACAATAAAAGGAGTCAGCTTCTGGTACTAACTGGTAACCTTTCAGATTACAGCATGAGCCCTCCTGAGTATCAGCATTTTGGGAAAACATCTGAGACATGGTGACTCCTTTATTTAAAAACTCATGAAGCTGGGCATGGTGGTAGATGTCTGTGATCCCAGTACTTGGTGCTGGATCTCAGGAGCCAGTAAGACAGGCCAATCCAGCACACCAATGGTTCTGAGGGAGTGACAGGAAAAGGATGTAGAGAAGAAGGGTGCTCAAGGGTGAGGGGCTGAAGATGGTATTTACTGAAAGGTTAAAAACAAGACTGTCTGAAACACAAAAGTTAGTTGAATACTCATATGATTGAAACAGCATTAACACTTCAAATGATTATAGCATACATCATATTTAGTTCTTCATTAAATGTACACTATAGAAGATTTTAGCTCCTTCAAGGATCACTTATATCTTTAAAATTATAGGTGCATGTTTTCTAGAATATATTAATAGCTTCTTTAAATGGTAGGTCAGAGGCCACTGACAACATATGTAAATATTTTAAACCATATATTCTAACTAATAATTTACCTATGTACACTGTTGTAAAGCTTTAAGTAAATGATAGTGAACCAGAGATACAAAAATGAATATAACATTCTGAAATAAATTACAATGAGACAAAGTGCTTTTTCTTTTAATCCTCATAATTCTGCTACTAAAGCAAATCTTTCATAAACATCTATTGACTTTCTCCAGTTCCAAAAGAAATGGGAAGCATGATTTAAATGTAAAAGCACACTGCAGATGTTAGTAGGCAGTGCAATGGACCTGCAAAGAAGTCCATCTCCTGACCCCCCTGAACCTGCAATATGCTGCCTCACAGAGCAAGAGGGGCTTTTCAGATGTGATTAAGGGTCCTCCTATTTCCCTCGACCATCTGTATGGGCACAATGTGATCATAAGTGTCTTCTAAGTGAAGAAAGCTTCAAAATGCTTTGCAGGTTTCAAAATAGAGAAAGAGGCCAGCCCCAGAATCTCAACAGTCAAAGAAACGAAACCCACCAGTACCTTGATTTTAAAGCAGTGGAACTGATTTCATATATCTGACCTTCAGAACTACAGAACAATAAATGTATATTATCTAAAACAACTAGGTTGTACTAATCCATTTAGAAGCAACAGGAAACAGACACTGCCCATCTCACTATTCTCTCAATGAAGGGGAGACTTGAAATTATTTAACAGATAGCAACCTTCCTTTGTCCAGCACCTTGTAACAAATATCAACTTCATCTCTTTGTTTCTTTTGCTATGCTTCTAATTGAAGCAAATGAAGAAAAAAAAATTACTAACATAAAATAGAAAAGGTGGCAAGAGTCAAAAATTATCAACTATTAATTTTCTCACATCAAAATCTAATCTTGATCTAAGAAAATAATAGGAATAAAATATACCAATAAAGAATTCAATTTTAAAAAAGAAAATAATAGGAATCAATCACGACTTAAACACTTATATATGTTTTTATGAGATGACTAGATTAATGAAAAATAATCCCAAAATATTTTAGATATATTTACAGAGGATTTTTTTATCTTATAAATAAAAGCTATTCAGCATTATTCACAATTGCTGAAGGATGGAAACAGCACAACTATCCAACGAAGAAAAGATACACTGTGGTATATTCATACCATAAAATATTAGTCTTAAAAAACTGACCAGTCATGGTGGCTCAAGCCTGCAATCACAGCACTGGGGAGGCAGAAGCAGGAGGACTGCTGAGTTTGAGGCTTGCCTGGGCTACATAGTAATCTCAATATCAGCCTGAACTACAAAGTGAGACCCTGTCTCAAAAAAGGAAAAAAAAAAAAACACTCTGAACACGTTAAGCGAAATTTATCAGTCACAAAAAAAAAAATACTATGCTTCCACTTGTACAAAGCACCTGAAGTATTCAAATTCATAGAAACAGAAAATTAAAAAGTTGCTAGTCATACTGTCAGATGGAGATCAAGGATTTAGTGAGGAAGAAATTTCAGTTTTACAACTTGAAAGAGTTCTGCAGGCGGGGTGGTGGAGATAGTGTGAATTTACCTAACAGGTCAAAATTATTAAGATGGTTTTTACTACATGATATGAATTTGGCACAAAATGTTTTGTAATGTTTTAAATTAACTTATTATACTGATAAGAAGTAACTGCTATTATAGATACTACACTTGACTTTCAGTTTGTGAATCTGGCCAGAACCATACGTAGTGGGCACTATTATCAATGACATTATACAAATGTGGAATCTAAGTCTTAGAATCAAGTAAATCATTGAGCTGAGTTGCTGCCACTAGTTGCTAGCAGAACTACACAATAAAACTCAAACACTGTCTGTTTCATTTGTTTCCCAACATTTTACTTCCTTACTCTAGTTTGTAGCAGAATCATAAAAGGAAAGACCCAATAATTATTTTTGACACTTTTTTTTACCCTTTAGAAGCTTAAATAAAGAACCTACTTAGAAAAAGCACATATCATTAAAGTGTTAAGACAGTTTTTGTTATTTTCAAACAATTGCTTATTCTATTCTCACCATTTATGTAGACTCAGCTCAAGCCACCTCAACAAGTACCTGAGATCTGTATTTTCTGCTCCCAATCAACATTACATAAATCATTCATTTTGTGCTTCTAGATATGTTACATTAATTTCTTTTATTAAATTTTTAAGAAATCAACATGATTTTTTAAAACCAACAAAATTTTAAAATAAGCTTAATAGCATCATGATATTAACTGAGGATTATAAAACATAGACCCTCCCTAGAAACTTAGCACTGTGAAAAATGTTCATGTCAGCCAATCCAACTGTCAGGAATTCCCTCAAAAATATTTCTCAGTGACTGATATAGTGGTTGGGCTCTTTGCTGTCACAAACATTCTGTTGTACTTGGTTACCATAACTACAGATCTCTGTGAGGCCTATGAGAGTATCAGACATTAGGGCCAGAGGGAAGATTCCATTAAAGCTAAAGTTATGCTCAGTGGTAGAACAGGATCACCTCAGAGATGGCTGAAAAAAAAAAATGACATGGAATCAATGAGCCTTATAAGTTAAATAATCAAAAAACTCTATTTGCACATCAGAAAACTTAAGAATTCAGATTTATACATTCTTCTTAGAATTATTTTCCACCCTCTTCCCCTGCCCCTCTTTGAAAGAGGATCTTGCAAACAAGTTGTTCCTGGGCTCACACAGTCCTCCCTGTCTTCAGGGAAGCTAGGATTGATTACAAGAGCATTGGTATATTTAAAATTTTTAACTTTTTGAAATATTTTGTTTTAGCCTTTTTCCTTCTTAAAGAATATTCTGAAAATTCTACTCAGCTCAGGCAGTCTAAGAAGACAAGGAATAGGGATAAGATTTATCTGGATCTGGACCAGCTCTTTCAAGATAGAAGCATACACTACAGGCCAGGAACAGGCTGGAAATCAGAAAGAACCCAAGAAAAACCTCTAGACAGGCTTGGGATTTAGCTCAGAGATTCAGGCATCTGCCTCACAAGCCAGTGTCTGCCTTGCAAGCTCAAAGTCCTGAGCTCAGTCCCCCATACCACATACCATAATGCCAGGTGTAGTGGCTCACACCTATAATCCCAGCACTCAGGAGGCAGGGGCAGGAGGATTGCTGTGAGTTCAAAGCTTACCTGGGCTACATAGTAAGTTCAGGGCCAGCCTGAACCACAAAGTGAGACCCTGTCTCAAAAAAATCAATAAACAAAGCAAAGCAAAACAAAACAAAACAAAAAATCCTAAACAAAAAATCCTAGGCAACAGATCATGCATTTATCTGTTCTTTCATCCAATAACTAATTATTGAATATTCACTAGGTACCAGGAAATAATAAAACTATAACAAAAGCCAAAAGAAATGCTCTCAGCCTGGATCCTCCAAAAGTTGAGTCTGAGGAAAAGTCTTATGTGCAAACAATGTAATACGAAATGAAGGAACTAAAAATGAAGGAGTGACTTGTGACCATCACAACTAGCTGCTGCATAAAGAAGGCTATCTGATAGAAAGCAAAGAGGGAAGAGTAGCATTTGTCTATCAAGTCTTATTCTCCTATTCAGGGAGGGCCCAACAGGGAACTTTGGTCTCTAAGGGACTTTGTCTAAATTCACACAAATTTGACCAAGATCCATGAAAAACTGGCTATCACATCAGTGAGGTGGAAGCTTTAAAAGATGTTACAAGAAGATTATAACGTGTGACAATCTACCCTCTTAGAGCAAAGAAGTTAGAACACTATGGGTAGTGAACAGCCAATCAATCAAAAGAACAGGAAGCAGAAAAGAAAGACAACAAATGAACAATGAGTCTCCTCCTTATAAGGGAAAGTCCAGTGTCACTGTGCAGAGGAATATGTGACACCAAAACAGCCATAAGGAAACAAGAACAATGGGCAATGGAACAAATAAACCCGAATGTAGCCTGTCTGACAGCTGTTTTTCCTAATGATAGATCCTCAAACGACACATAAAACCAATACGAATAAATAAATAATAAATGCTAGAAACACCTAAATTCTATGAACCCAGAAATGATTCAAGGTTCTTTACCAAAACCCTTAAGAATCTGCATCTTGCCAGAAATTTAGCTCAAGTGGTACTGTGCCTCTTTGGACACACAAGGGCCCGAGTTTGATCCCCGGTACTGCCAAAAAAAAAAAAAAGACTGCACATAGTGGAATGGAAAAAGCAACTTCACATATGGAAAAAATCAACGTGAAAAAAAGTATTAAAAGTCTATAGACTCTGCTCATAAAGCACACTGTCTACTTCTTGATTCAAGAACATAGTCTCATCCTATAATATGTAATAGATAAACATCAATTGGTTAAAACATAAGTAGTCACATTTGGGGATAATAAGAATCATGATTTGACTAAGAAAAAGTCACTTGGGGAATTCTAGATGCTAAAAAAGGAAATATAAGTTAACTCTAAGCAGTGGGTTCATAAATACAAATACAAAGCCCATTGAGACCTAACTATAATTAACAAAAAAACTCATTAAGACCTAAATTCTAAGAAGATGGAAATTATTCATTCTGTAGTACTTATGAATCAACTCCAAAATATAAAACAAAGAAGTTGCCTACAAGAAGTAAGGTGAGCATTTTGATAAAAACCATACTTTAATGAATATCTCAAAAGTCAGGAAGTAAAATGAGAAATATGAGGCTCCAGGTTAGCTCAGTGATAAAATGCTTCTCTAAAATGTAGAAGGCCCTGGGTTTAATCCACCTGTAACACACACTACTTTCATATGAAAATAGTACTTCTTAAAGCAAGACTACTTAAGACATGGTTTGTTGCTTTCAAAAGTGAAGCAACTTATAATGTCGGGTGTGGTGCCTCCTGCCTGTAATTCCAGCACTCAGGAGGCAGAGGCAGGAGGATTGCTGAGTTCGAGGCTTGCCTGGGCTACATAGTGAGCTCAGGGCCAGCCTGAACTACAAAGCGAGACCCTGTCTCAAAAACAAACAAACAAAAAAAGAATTGAATCCTGGCTTTAAAAACTTAATAACGTACCTTATAAGGTCATATAAATCCTCAATTCCATTTTTTTAAATCTAGAGATAATAATGCTTACCTTGGGTGGCTGCTCTAGGAATCAAGCACAAGAGTACATGTGAAAGATGGGTATACGATCTGACATCAGAAATGCTCAATGAAAGTAACAGCTGCTACTGTTACTGGCACTGTGAGCTGTCTATTATTAAAGTCTGTACCTGGAAATTAGCTGACTGGCTATGATTTTCACTTTGCCGTTGAAGCTAAACGTGCTATAGAAAACTATTCTGTCACAACTGACAGAATATGTTAGCAACTTTGCATAATACACTAAAGAAAGCAGTTTAATTTTATCAGTAGAACACTGACATGTAAAAGCACTGGTCAAGCAGCCAACAGTTTGCAAACCAAACAGTCAGTGACAGAGAGAGGCAAAGATCACAGACTCAAGCTACAGAGTGGACATATGCATATGGTATAGTGAGAAGCTGATCTTCTCAAGTGGAAGTAGCAAAAATGGTGCAAGAAGGAGCCCATGAAGCATCAATGAGAATTATTAAATGGTGAAATAGAATGGATAAAGTAGAAGAAGTTGGGAAGACCAACACACCGTCACCCTCATTAACAGAAGTACGATCTCAGGAAAGGAAATGATACTCTACATTCAAAGCACATTCTTCACAGTTGATGCCCTAGTATGTATACTCTTTCAATTATGCCCACATTTCTAATTTACAGAGCTAGATGTAACTCCAAGTACTAAATTCATGGTACCTATTAATGCAGCAAGAGATAACTAAGTAATTAATACACTAGACAAAGTATTAATCAACTTTGGACATAAAATAAAGCCTTTTCAAACACACTAGATCTCAAAAAGTTACTGAAGGGGGCCGGAGGGTTAGCTCAGTGGTTCCGGCGCCTGCCTCGCAAGCGCAAGGACCTGAGTTCAATCCCCGGTAACCACATATAATGCTGGGCGTGGAGACATGCCCACCAACAATCAACACCGCATACCACAATGCCGGACGTGGTGGCTCACGCCTGTAATCTCAGCACTCGGGAGGTAGAGACAGGAAGATTGCTGAGTTTGTAGCGGCTTGCCTGGGCACCATAGTGAGCTCAGGGCCAGCCTGAACTACAAAGCGAGACCCTGTCTCCAAAAAGCAAAAAAAAAAAAAAAAAAAAAAAGTTACTGAAGGAAGAGTTCCAGGGAAAGGAGGTAAGTCAGGAAACAAAACACATGACTGATGGGAGATGAAACAGCCAGAATGAAAGCTATGATTCAAACTCAGAAGGTAATTGCTCTACATGGAAGCAATGACTAAGCCATACGTTCAGACTTTTAATTACCATGAGTCCCACTAACATCCTAATTAATCGAGCCCAGGGTGCCCAGAGATAGGGCACAAGACTCTCAGTTGGCCGTGGGTTATCCCAACTTTGTGTCCTGTTTCCTCACCATAGCCTGCTGCCTGAAAAGCTAAAGACATTTACCTTACCCACAGAAAGTTTCTGCTTAGACCTCCTCTGGAAGTAGATGGTGAGTCTAGGAATAGGGGAAAAAAAAAAAAAAAAGCACGACACATTCAAACTGTATTTCAACTGCATATCCAGTGCCTCATCCATGTGGCAATGTTGCCAGCCAGAGAAGCCCCAAACACTGAAGAACACATCTGCAGGGGCTTCTGCTCTGAGGAAAGTTAAGACTCGTTACAATGAGAACTCTTCAACTTATTGTCTCTGCATGCCTTCCCAGGTACGATACTGCCTTCTTCTTACACATTTAGGTATAAGCTTGCTTCTAAGATTTTCAAACCTGACGGAATCAACCTGTAAGTTAGGAATATATGTCTAAATGGTTGAACTGTGATGAAAATTGAATGGATGGTTAACAAGTAAAAGTGAGTAGAGAAACAAAAAATGAGCCTAGAGAAGGAGGTTTCTGAAGAAATGAGTGTGTAGTTCCTAAACTGAGCAGTAGGTATACAGGTACTGGCTTGCTATTTTTCTCTGTATGTGTGAATATTATATATGCAAATCACACAAATATTCAAGCTGATATACTAACAAGTTGGCAGAGACTAAAACTTGCTCCTACTGTTGATTTTCCCCTTCTTTTCTACTTAGTGAAAACACAGACAATGTGACCAGCCAAAGAATATTTCCCATCACCTCTTCCACTTGCATTAAGTTCTGGTCAGTGAACTGAAACTCAAAGAATTAGCGGGGACTTTCAGACTATCTTTTGGCAAGGAAGGTGACCTTTCCCACCATGACCTCAGCAAGGAACACTGATACTGTAGCCAGCATCCCAGAAGCTATCTTGAACCATGATGGGTTCTAAAGCATGCAGGTCCTGCTCTGAAGACAGTGGGCAAAAAGACCAATGGCTGGATCTCATAACACTAAGTGCCACACCAGCTCTGGATTAGCTCCACACACCTAGTAGGTTGGCAGAAAAAAACTTCAATCAGGGGTTGGGGATTTAGCTCAAGTGGTACCGCGCCTACCTTGGAAGCACAGGACCTGAGTTCGATCCCCAGTACCACAAAAAAAAAAAAAAAAAAAAAAAAAAAAAAAAAAAAAAAAAAAAAAAAAAAAAAAAACCTTCAATCAGCTGGGTGTGGTGGCTCACACCTGTAATTCCAACACTCAGGAGGCAGGAGGATTGCTGAGTTTGAGGTTTGCCTAAGCTACATAGTGAGCTCAAGGCCAGCATGAAGTACAAAGCAAGACCCGGTCTCAAAACAACAACAAAAATCTTCAATCATATTAAAGCTGCAGTACACATCCAAGTTTCTGCTCTGTACCACCAAACTAATCTAAACACATAGTAAAACATGACAGAAATGTACAGGGAAAAGTCCACATTTATTAATTATTATTTGTTTAGCAAAGTGTTAGAAAATCCTATATGCTATGTCATTCACTCTTTAAAACTACCTCTACATTACAAAACAGTAATGCAAAATTTGTGAAATAAAGTGCCTTAGATTTTCTAAGTACAATTGGCAAACCTGGATTTCAACCTAGGTAAAGTAAACATAGATCTCTGGATGTTCCTGTGTTAAAACTGAGATTATTTATCCAATCAACCTGTCTACTTTCAATGAACAGATTGCATTCCTATTGTCTTGTGATAAACAGCAACACATACACATGCTCTGAAAAACCTGACAAGTTGGGGCTCCATGGCTGGGAATCCACAATCTCTTTATCTGCAAGGAAAGGTAATAAATGCTAAAAGTTATACTAAAAAGGTGAAGACCAGCAGAAGGAAAAAAAATGATCAATACCAAGCTTTTTTAGGCTATTCAATTTCTTAACTATTACATTAAAAATTGCTCATGTGTGAAGTGACTTAGTGCATAAAAACGTCCTTTCCTTTAAGAAACTATGGTGATAATTGTGAAATGTTACTCACTGGACATACGCACTGAGTAACCTGATTCATGCTCCAAAACTTGGCTTCCAACAAATGACCTGTGTGTGCAATTCCAAAGTCTTTGAAGAGCTGCATCAGGTCAATCTGTATCTAAAATATATGTCCTTATTTTAAGGGCTTCCTCATTCATTTCAACTTAGGTAAAATGGTTTTTAAGATAAAAATGTATGTCTTCATGAACACAAATGACTTCATAAAATGCTTTAGCCAAATGCACATTTCTACTATGTGCAACTCACTACCTGTGTTTGCAGAGCTTCCCTCTGCCTTCCACAAACAATACAAGAATGTAGATGTTACAGAAATACAGTTGCAATTCACCTGGCAGTTTGATGCAGCATACTCACACATGACAACACATTGATTTTACTTCTACCTCCATGCAGACATCTATGTAAAGAAATCCATTAGGCAGACAGTTCTCATCTCTATTGACTGACAGAGTGACAATTGAATACTTTTCACCTTCCAGAGTGACTGACAGTTAGACACTTAAACAAGCCTTCAAGTTGCAATAATAGTATGAAACACTTTCAATTATCTGAATCAAACAAATCCATGATCCTACTGGTTGAATGCATTTTTTCTGTCTGCTGCTATGCCTGGCTTAGTTTATACTATTATTTGGATTAATTCTATTCCTATTATAAGAATGTTTTTCTCAAAATGTAAACTCATTTTATAAATGGTGATTTATGTTTAAAATGTTACAGGCTTCTATAAACACTTAACCATGGCTAAATGTATAGCTTAACCAAAATCGACTCATTTCTCATACTTGTGAACCTTTCCAAATCTTGTTGTGCTCTTAAAGCATTTCAGATAGTATTCAGCTCTTGTATTACACAGATTTCATGGATACAAGAGGTAGTGTGATGATAACAATTAAGATACAGTTATAATCATTAGTCTGCTTATATTATATTCCTACTCTTATGGATTTCATCCTTCCATTGGAAAGCTGTGGTATAATTTCACAAGTAAAACCCCTCTCTCAGTTGTAGTCTAATATGTATATTCATTAACAACAAAAATAAGGCAGTGAAATTCATGCAGTAAATAGGAAAAGTTTTGTAAAATAAGTGAATAAATAGGAATCAAAATAACATAAAAGCCTCACGAGATTGCAAAGACTAAATGGCATAATGCCTTCCTGTATTCAGGAATCACAATGAGAAAAAAAAGTCCCATCTTCATGACTTAAACGCAGACAATGCTTAACACACATACAAGCAAGACCGGAGTACACTCTAATGTACTACAGCTGGGCTGACAATAAAAGAATCAGGATCCATCAACAACTACTTTGAAAAAAAAATATGACCATTAAGAGGAAGGCTGCTCTTTTAAACAGTTATATCAAAAACAGCTGAAACATTTTAAGAGCAAAATTTAGTGTGAGGAATAAAAGGATCTAAAAATAAAACGTGTTTTACACAATATTTTGCCTTAGTAACAGTGGTATATTGCTCAGTGGCTTTAGATATTTAGTAAAGTTTTCTCTAAAATAGATTTTTGTTTCTACTGTGCTGGGCTGTGTGAAATGGAAGCAGGTGACAAATACACTATATAATAATCTTATCTTTTCAAATTTTCTCCAACTTTTCAAAATACATACCACACTGGTGCTTAGCTTAAAAACTGTGATTTTGAGAAATGCAGAAAATTTGAGAATGTAGACATTGAGAATGTAAGCAGATATAGGTAATGAGTAGAACACAGTTCTCACTAAAATCATTTTGGTATTTCTACTAAAAAACTATTTTAAAAAATGATTTGTGACCAAATATCAAAAATAAGTGTCCCATTTTTGTTTATTGTATTAAGGGACTTGCCCTTTCTTCCTAAAGTCATGCTACTAAGCTTAGAGCCTTTTAGAAGTCAATACTATTTGAAGATGCCAATACAGAATTTACTGTGTGTACAACATAAAATGACTCTGTGCAGAAAGACTGGCTGTTGCAGGCTATACAGCAAATTGATTTTCTGAAAAGGAATGCTGCCTGTATTTAACCTAACAGTGTAACCCTGTTGTACTACATGGAAAAGGATCATGCATATTGATTTCTTTATTACAATTCTTCTTGTGATCAGTAAACATTCACAAAACACTCTATCTCAAAGAAAATCGTTTTATACAAAATTCACTAAGTAGTTACTGGATTTTCATGTGAATTCCATGACAATTGCTTTTAATAGACAAAAACACAAGGTACTTTATTTCTTAACTTTCAACTGCCTTTTGAAGTCTCCTAATGTGAACTATTGGTAAATCTCCACAATTGTCTGCTCCATCACTGTATTAATTATAAGAATATTAAGTTATTTAAATGGATTTGTTATTTTATCATTTCAAATTAAAACAGGCAAAGAAGGATTCATTGCCCTTTCAACATAATTTCTTAAAATACATTTCCCAGTGTATTTATATTCCTCTGGTAAAATCTTAGGAATCATTGCTTGCTATTTCCAAAACACATGGAAAGTTGTTTGCTGTATTTGCGTGCATCCACAGTGATGAACTTAAAACATAATAGTAATAGAACATGAATTTTATATTGCTTTCTTTGGAGACAACTAAACTTATAAGTCTGTTAATATGTAGTTTCTAGAATCGATGTAAGCAATTAAAAAACTAACAAAAAATGTTTTGTGAGGCGTAATTACTATAAGGTCACTAGATATTATCTGGAGTCAGTTTAGTTTATCACATTATGACATGACAGGATGTGAGGCAAAAATTATAAATTCCTTCCCTAAATCTGTCCTTTTCTGATCTAGATGGATGAAGAATAATTAACTCTTAATTATTCAGATGACTTCAAGGCAGTTTTAGGATTCAGTAAAGATTGCAGTCATTTTAACCAAAGAAAGCAGTCTCCCATCATTTATCAAATCTTGCAACTTGACCAATGATGAATAAAAAAATCTATGTTTACCCACAGCCCTAACTGGTACCTCAGAGGTTGTTAAGCAACAAATTTCCTTTAAACTCTACCATATGCAAATCATCAGATGCAATTTGCATTTTAAAGTATTTAACTCTACATATTTATTGGATTTTGAGGCCATGCTGATCATTGATTTATGTGCTTCTGGCAATCATATTTCCATATTTGTATGATTTTGATGACAGTAATAATTCAAATATGCAGAAAGTTGTTCTTTGAACAATATCTTTAATTACGTCCTCAAAGCATCATTGTTTTACTTGGTGTCCTGACAAAAAAGGTTTCAAATAAGAAATGGCACAATAATCCAAAATGCATAGAAGTATATTGTCTTTTTCTGTAGACTACTAAATGCACTGAAATGACTTTTCACATTAGCCAACCCTTAACCTTAAAAAGGCTAAAAAGCCCAGTATACTTGTACCTTAATACTTTTATTAATAGTGACACACTTTCACGACAAATTCAATCACAGTTCATAACATTTCTGTTCAAAATGCAAAAGCTGCCCCCATTTACTTTGCCGCTAACTCAGAAAGTTTTGTTGCTGTTGTCTTTTTATTGAAGTCATCACAAATTATGTCCTTTCTTATGAAAGCTATCAGGGAATATAATCATTAAGAGATTCACAAATGTTTTATCTGTTTGTTTCTCAAACATAACCATCAGCCACAGTTCTTGTAACTACTCTCTGGATTTACAATTAAATTATATAAATTTCTTACAATATACATTTAGACATACAAAAATATAACCAAGAGTTTTAGCTAAATAAAATTAGCAATAATTTATAAATTAAATAAAATACAAGCATAACTTTTGTATAATTTTATCAATTTTAGAAATAGTCATATGCTTATTTAAGTTGATTCTATAATAACTAATATCCTATGTGTTGTTTAATGAATTTCACATTTATCAAGCTTTTTCAATTAACAAAGGAACAGGTTTATTTACAAAACATAAAAGTTTTGAGGATAAAATGACAATCTTTACATATAATCTTTACCAAAAATATCTAAATTTACATGATGCATTTATGTATAAAATATATAAAATCTGAAAGCAGGCTTAAAATACAACAGTATTAAGTTCTCAATGTAATTTACCTGTTTAAAAGAAATCTATGGTTTTCAAATACCCAGAGAAGGCAAATTTGGGAGCTGAAGGGATACTAATAGGAACCCATGTTCCTCACATGGATATAATAAGTGAAAACATATATGTAAAACATATTGTACTATACTTTAGAGAAACATAAACAGTCAGTGTTTTTAAATGGTACATAAATTCACATTAACAGTTGCTTTTTAGAGAATGATAAAATCTTTATTTATAGATGCTTAAGCCAAATTTAGTGACTATCATAGTTGAATAAATATCTCCTTGTTTTTATGAGAACACTCCAAGCAAATAATCATATAGCATAAATCCAGTCACCTCTGAATACATTTTAATAGGAAGAACACAATACAAGAATATTCACAACCTCGGAGTTGTTCTAATTAAAACAAAAGTAGACTGAAATATGATTTAGGGATATTTTCAAAGAATTATTTTTGATGAAATCAGAGGGTATTTTACACTTCACAGTTTTACTTTCTATTATTTTAAACACAAGCCAATAGTCACCTAGATAGTAACACTTCCTCCAAGAATCATTTATTTATTAAAACTGCAAAGTCTTCACATTTAAGTATGCAAATAGCAGTTACCAGTAGCCAAATGACAGTGACTAAACAACTTAAAAAATACAGACAGACTGCTGCTCAGATGGTAGTGTTGTACAACTGTAGCAGGAAGTAAACTTACAATAATACTTTCAATTTCTCCCAAAGAGAGGAAAGGATGAGAAAGAACAGAGAGAGAAAGAAGAAAAGAAAATCAGAGAGAAAAGATGAAATAAATAGACAGAAGAAAGTAACTGGAAAGGAAGTCCAAAAGGATACAGTAGAGAAAGAAGCAAGGTAGGTGAGGAGTTTTAGGGACACTCCTTGACTCCGCCTAGTGGTCAACAAGAGACAGCACCGCAGGCTCCCCAAGTGACCACACAGTATTTCTGGAACTGTGAAGCAAGCCTAGTGTAGAGGCGACTGCAGTAGTATCCGAGAAGTGACTCAGACAATGAGGAGGGAGAAGAAACCCAAGAACCAAAGTATATGTGAAGGTGAATACTTCCCAGCCAGTTGGTTGTCTCTCAGAGCCTGTGCGTACACTATAGCAAAGATCAGTGAAGCAAGAAAGCTCATAAATTACCACCTGTGTAAGACACATAGGCTAAAGGAAACTATAGTTAAATAACTAGGTTATCATTCAAACTTGTGCTGATATCAGGTTCCTTTTTCACTTTTTCCCCCTCCACAATAATATGTGGACAAAGAAAATCACACAGAAATGTGTATATACGCACAAAAAAAAACACACACACACACTATTAAAGTGTTCTTAAGCAAAAAAAAAAAAATCAGCAGTACAACAAAACTGAATTTAAATAAACTGGAGGCCCCTATATGTAAATTATATACAGTATATAATATTCTCCTCCTGCTACAATCTTTTTATATAATTATACAGAAAAAGATGTATTTTAAGACATTGCCTTCAATTTTAGTTTTCACAGGCTTAAAATAGATCAAAAGAAGTCTGCTTTTTGTTACACATATTAACAACACAGAAATATAATAAATAAATAGGGAGTCAACAGGCATTTTTTTCAAAGAAGCTAGTTCAACACTTGAATGAAATTACTATATATAGTACAAGAAAACTCAATACCTACAAACTCAATAATAAATAAAATAACTACATTCAAAGCAAGTGCATTATTTAAATCAAACTTCAGCACAATAAAAAGAAGCACAGAAAAATATCACTGGCTTTTATTAATAAAATATAAATTCTTCATCTAAACCAAATATGGTAAATGTGGTAAGTGCCAAGATATATAAATCTGCATCTGAATACATGTATATATTTAATATCAAACTATTACAAAAAATCATATTCTTAGTAAATAATCTATGTGTTACTCAATAATCTTCTGCACTCAGCTACATTTGTTACCGAAACCTCTGCTTCCCTTTCTGCGGTTCATTAGGGTGCTGCAGGGACTCATTACTGCTTGTCTCCCGCCCTGCCCTTTAATTGCCCTCCAGGCACCATCCTTGTAATCACTGAAATGTTCTCAGCTCAGCCAGGTGCTCCCTGGGGCATTTCATAGATCTCCATGGTTTAGGAATCAAAGTATACAATCAGGATGTCCAGGTTCACGATGCCAGAGGGGACAGGACTAATATTGTTTGCATTATTAAAATCTGTGTTCCTTGATCCTTTTGTAAACTTGCGTTGCATGGTCTCAGGGTGGGGTCAAATATCCTTTGTCCAGTAAGGTCTTAGAGGATAACTCTTGTATATGTACAAATAGATGTATGTAGATGAGCACCCACATACATCCTCCCAAAATGCAGTGTGTACCCCAAAAATCCTTTGCATTATTACAAAATTTCAGTATGGACAGAAAAATAAATCAATTATTTTTATGTAAAGTAACCTACCTGAAGTTGTGTCTGATTCACAGACTACCCCTTAACAAATGAGTAAAATTTCTTGTAATTAGTCAAAATTGTGGCCCATTTTTACATGTGCTTCGAATACAATGATACAGTAGCAGCAATTAAAAATATAAAAAATGTCTTCCAAAAACACTGTAAAACCTATATATAAATTTAAAATGTAAAAACAAAATTCTCCCAGAATCTTAGCATTATTTTGTAGTTAGTATGGATAAGTAAAATATTTGTTAATAATAATTAAGCAGTTGTTGCCAGAACATAAACTGGCAGTTGATTTTTAAAAGGTCTAAAATTGCGGTCTTGTAGTATCACATGAAACTAATGTTTTCATTCGAAAAATAAAGCAAAACTTCAAAGTGCTCCATTTACTCAATACCTTCAGGACATAAATATCACATCAGCTGTATAAATGAATCCATGCAGGCACATGCAACCATGCACATGCGCGTGCGCGCGCACACACACACACACACACACACACCTCAAATAAAGAAAAACAAGTATCAGTGAAAGAAGACAGACAAATTACACAGCAGTCCTGAGGAGGGGAGGGAGAAGTCTACTTTTTTTCAAAAATGTTTATTGTATCTGAAACCCTTACAAGAAATAAATTCAGGATAATTTAAATATGGCACATACTTATATTTATGAAGGACAGTAAAAAGTCAATAGTGATACTTATCTTAACGCTGCACATACAAGGTATTTCTATAGTCAGATATATGTCTAACTGCAGTGCATTTGTACACATTTTGCACTCATATTTTTCTGAATAGTAAATCTGAACATATAATTTTAATTTAAATTCTAAAATATTCAGATGCAAAGCCAGATGAAGAAAACTTACATATGTGCATGTTCATATGTTGCATTTGAAATAATGCCAGTAAACCTAGCCAACATAGTGATAAAAGCCTCAAAGTGCTACAATTTAAAAGCTAAAATAAATAAAGTGACTCAATTTACAAATGCAAAGATTCTTATAATAATGGAATTTTTATATAACAATAATTAGTAGTCTTCCTCAGACAGTAAAGAATTTTTCAATTAGCAACAATTGTACCTTGAATAAATATCACTGGCCATGATACTGCTACTGCACAAAGCTCAGAATTTGTTAAAGAAATTTGAATGAAATAATAAAGACTGTCATTACTATATACTTATCAAAGAGAAAGGAAAAAATACCTCTTTTCAGTCAGTTTTAAAATTTAATCTTTAAAAAAATAATGATGCTAGCTGATTAAGGACATGAAATAAGAAAAATGTATAGAGAACTCATTTATAGTAATTCAACCTTCATCTTCTGATTTAGTTACTGTAAAAAATCCATTATAAGTGCAATTTGGTAGTGAACTGTAGCCATCTACTGGAAATGAACTGTTAAAGCAAATGGTAAATACCATGATTCTCACCAAGAAACCAGTATTTTTTTATGCTTAGTATTAGTGCAACAGAAAAATAATCAATTCTAGATTTAAGATGAAATTACATCAGCCTCACAGCTTAATACCTGTAAAAATATATAACAGTAGTTTAATGTTATTTTTAATGTTTTTGTAGTTTTCAACCACTAAGACTTTCTCAGACAATTACTGTATTTTTCCAACATCTTTCCTTCTTCAATCATGTAGCTATAAAAATTCCAAAACTAGTATTAGTAGTTTTAAGTCAAATAGCCAGCAAGTATCGATGGTCACCAAATTATAGAGATGTAATTAAGGTTTTTCCACTATATTTTACACAATTTGGCACTGAAACAATCTTCAAAGAAATTAAACAAAAAACTAAAAATTATGGGGAGAAAAAAAAGAATGGCCAAACTATAATCTTTAATTTTGTTATAGAAAAACTTCAAGATGATAATTCTATTTAAATGCCAAAATTGTTATCATATCTACTGGAATGATAAACCTATTAACAGGATCAAAGTAAAGGTAAGACTTACAGTACAAACTGTACATACTGACAGATCATTCTTGGTTGACAAGAAAAATGTTACATTGTATTTTTTATGTCCTCAATCCTTTAATATAAAAGGGCCAATATTATATCTACTCCCAATTTCTTTTTATCAAATATAAATGTTCCACATCAGAATTACTCTGAACTATCAAATCAGAAGATAATAATGCAATGTAGTGATATAATTCATTTATTCCTAATGAAAAAGTAAAGTACTGATGTTTAAAAGTCAGTAATTGATCACAGTTATACCAGCAAATACAAATTTTAGCAAAGAATCTAATGAGCACAGTACTAATGTGCTTATGAAGAAACATAAACCAACATTATACATCCTTTTCTTCAAAAAGAAGCTAAAATTGTTGATTCTTTCAATTA
>PVIC010001594.1:25000-56304 GCA_004025085.1 Thryonomys swinderianus
TTTCGTTATTGCTTGGAACTACACTGCATTAAGCTATGTGGAAAAGTTACCAACCTGTTTTATTATAAGTATCCAAAATCAATAATATCCCTAATTAAAATTACAAATAATGATATTCCCTTAAAATAATTCATCAGTAATGCTGACCAATTCCCATGCCTCTTGACTCTGAAGCTATATTTCCCAATTCCCTCCTTTACTGCACAGAAAACAAAAGAAAATGGAGCAAACAAGGAAAAGAAAAGAGGAAGAAGAAGAAGATAAAGAAGAAGATGAAGATGAAGAAAGAAGAAGAGGAAGAAGGAGGAGGAGGAGAAGGAGGAGGAAGAGAAGAAGAAGAAGAAGCAGTGGGAAGAAGAGGAAAAGATACAACACCTTAGCATGGCATGGCTGTATGACCTCACTGCTGTCCAACTGTCCCTGTACCATCCACCTGGCTTTATAATTAACCTTGCACAATGGTGACTTCCTTGCAGTTCATAGGACACTAGACTCCATGGTGATACCAACCAATACCCCTGCCTGGAATCAGACACCCTTGCTTATCTGCCTGGCTCCTGCTCACCTCCGTATCAAGTGCTATTTCCCCAGAAACATTTTCTGAATCAGCCAGAGAGTTAGGCATTTCATGATCTGAGCTTCCTCTAATTAAGGTGGGTTTTCTTTTGATCTTTTAATCATACAAACACAGCACTAGCACATACCGATGTTCAATAGATGGCTAACATACCTCCTTTCACTTAGTCACATACACTTCAGAAATGCCTTGCAGTTTTATTAATAATAGACCATGCTATTCCATTCTCAATTTTTACTCTTACATTCGTTTCTTCTGTTAAAAATGTTCACCCGGACATGGTGCCTCATGCTTGTAATTCCAGCACTCGGGAGGCAGAGGCAGGAGAATTGCTGAGTTCGAGGCTTGCCTGGGCTACATAGGGAGCTCAGAGCCAGCCTGAACTACAAAGCAAGACCCTGTCTCAAAATAAAAAGTGCAAATTTGCCTTGTAAATACTCCCTGTAAGACAAATCCTATAGAGCCCTGGTCACCAGAGACTCTCATTCAGTCTTCACAGGGTTTCCTCTCAACCTGCATTTTCTCCTAAAGCATCTCCTATGCAATAAATTGTTCACCTCAAGTCTCTCAGATGCAGAAAGGCCAGCACCACTGGGTGCATGTACCACCTTGTCACTGCAAAACAAAGATTCAAGAACATCTTGCTCTCAAATGAGGAAATTATAAATGAATGGTCATGCTTCCCTTCTGTCTACATTATCTATACCTCCTCTTATACCTCATACATTTCTAATGCCATTCAATACTGGGTCAAATCAAACAGCAAAAGTCTTCAAAAACTAAGACTTTAAGAAACATGAAAAGAAAGAAGGTAGAGAACAAGTTAATGGGGAGGGGAGAATGGCAGGACATATGAAAGATGCCAGAAAGTGGCTATGCTCCTCTTCTCTATTGTGGGAATCTGGAGGGTGAAAGAAATACTGAGATCTCACAATAGGATTTTAAAATCACTACGGAGCAATAGCTTTAAATTACTGGAACCTGATTGTTTCACTGGGAAAGACAGAGGCCATTTTTTTTTACTACAACACTAAGAAATGACAATGTTTATTTCATTTCTATTTTGTTACGAGCTGATCATACAAGTTGGTCTCAGAGTAACACTAGAACATCTCTGACCCCTGCACTTTTTCATGACAAAAATTTAATAAAGTATTACCACAAAGAGAATATGGTGGTGACCAAAAAGCATCCCTTTCAGCATGACAACAAGCTTGGAATGAATTTCTTCTATTTTTATTCCACTGTCCTAATTTTAGCCCCACTGTCTCCTACACTGACAAAACAGTTCACTGGAAAATATACCAGAATCATATCTGAGAAATAAAATTAATTTGATATTATCTCTTAAATTTTAAAATTATGGATCTATTTGGACATTAAAATATTAAAATATTTTTAAATGTTCATGATTTAATATTTAAAGGACTTTAACATCAGAATACATGATTAATGTTAATTTTGCAATCCTAAGTGTCAGGAAGAGAGAAATCATTACACGGCAGTTTAAAAACTTCAAAATAGGCAGGCGTGATGGCTCATGCCTGTAATCCCAGCACTCAGGAGGCAGAGACAGGAGGATTGCTGAATTCCAGGCTTGCCTGGGCTACATAGTGAGCTCAGGGCCAGCCTGAACTCCAAAACGAGACCCTGTCTCAAAAAAAAAAAAATTCAAAACAGAGACAAAATATATCATTAAATTAAAAGCAACAAAATAGTATTTTGAGAAAATGGATATGTAATGCATCTTTTATAATAAAAGGATTTTAATGTTAACTTAAATGTTGCTTACAAATCTTAGAGATGTTGCACTTTATACTGTGACAAGCATAATGTATACTACAGTATAAAACAAACTTTTTCTATCTATATACCCCAAACTAGCTAAACCAAACACTTATTTTATTTGGATACATCTGTAGATATGATGGGTATAATTAATTGTTCAACTAAAAATGCAATTCCATGGTGCTTTTAGTGATTTAGGTATACACAGCTTTAGTTCTTAGAGCAGACTAAAAATAGTGATTTTAATTTATTCCTGCTGCCTACAATTACCCACAACCATGTATTTTTAAATATTTCCAGCCTATAAAAATTACTAATTTTTGCCACTTGTGTTTATCTGCATTTAGACTTTGATTTGGATAAATTAAGCTCTCAAGTGTTCCTTGCTTTATGAAACTCTGCGTGTTGTACACTTCAACACAAATAAATGACTTGTACCATTAGAGGTTTAAATAATGTAATGTATTTCATGCTCAGCCTGAAGCTGGATTCCAATGAAGTTGCTAATGCACGTAATGATTAAGTGTAACTCAAATACTAACTGTGTTGTTGAAAACATGACAGGCAATAATTTGGTCTATTATATTCTGCCATTTAATTGCCTAGTACAGACATTCTCTGACACGTTATGAAGCAATGATTTACAATTATTCAAGCTGCAAAGGTCAGAAAGTGACATTATAATCATCTACATAGAGATCCCTTCTAATGCACAAAAACTAGGTAATGCCACACACACACAAAAAGAGTTTCACTGCATTACTAACTTTCTATTTAAGGTTTCTTAAGCCAACTAGGAATAAACAGTTCTTAAGCACATGAATACACAGTTATAAAATATCTGGAAACTTGTTTTGAATCCAGAGATGGCAGGGTTAAAATATATCTTTATTATCTCCTGATTAGGCAAATCTTACATATATTCAACTATTTAACTCCATACATGTCAAAAAAAGAACATACACAGGGAGGGCCATGAGTAAACAACATGATCACTGAATCATATATACTGAAGTTTATGCTTCTGAATAAGGACACACAAAACTTGGGTACCATTTCCCAGATTTGTGAAAAACACAAGTCCCTAGTTTTGTTTTGTTTTTTTTATAATTCTCTCAAAGTAACTAGTACTGAAAAATAAAAACAACTTACTTTGCTCAGCATTATATCTCTTATCCTACTGAAAAGATGATAAAACTTTTACCCTTTTGGACAATTATTTCTATCCAAAAATGTTCAATTTTAAATCCAATAATTAACAACACATGAAGGAAAACCGAGGAAAAACATCAAAATCATTTAAAGCAATATTTCTAAGGAAATAGGAAGAATGACAGAAGAAGATAGGGAGGTTGAATAGTAGAATATGAAAGAAAGATTGTGTGCAACCAACTTTTCAAAAGAAAATAAATTTGATCATAACAGTAAGAGTAGCTACTGTGATTAAAGAGTGTACACAACCTAGAAAAAAACAAGTAAAACTAAGCTAAATCACTATTAATAAGTAATATAACAAAAAGTAGAAATGTAAAGAAAAAGGAGTTACAGGGGGAAAAAAAGCAATGATCCATCATTACTAATTGCATAATTTAAGCACATTACTAAAAGAATATGTTGAATTTCAAGATTCCCATCTCTAAGCAAGGATAACAAACAAGTATGAGCTAACCATTCTTACAAAGATACAGAGATGAGTACATTAGATATATGTTAATCAAGGCAGTCACAAAACTACAACACCCTATATAAATACTACTGAGTATAATATATACTAGTACACATACTAGAGAGAATTAAAATAACTGAACAAAATTACCAAAACATAACATCTAAAATGACTTTTTTGGGTTAGCAAGATGTTCAAGTTCATGATTACTAAAAAAATAAAAGGTTCTCGAATGTAATAAAAATACACCTGACATTTCTAAATACAAAATTATTAAATTCTGCATAGAAATGGTTTCCATTATTTTTCTTCCAACTAATTCCTATTTCAGACCCAGATTTTCATCTTAGCTATTCATCAAGTACCTAAATATAAATGCATCTATATCTTATGAAATTCCTCTTGATCATACTTCATGTTAAAAAAAAAGCTTATTAAGAAACTCTATTCAAAATCCATTTCTCTTAAAGCAAAATTAAAATGACCCTTACACACAGCTATCTATGACAAGTACTTAAAACATGAAACAGAAAGTAGTGAATTTTTGAAATCTTTACCACAATCTGAGCAAGTAAACATTGCCAAGGTAAAAGTTGAATCCTGTATTCTGAAATCTAATTACATAACAGGAACTAGACTTCTAACACATTCAGTTTCTAAAGCCACATTAACTTAAAACCATGATACACTGTGACTAAAACCAAAGGAAGGAGATCATCTTAAAATTGATAGATTCGAAGAAAATCAACACAGCTCCACAGAACTTACGTATAAGTATAAAGTCAGCTTTTGTTAAGGGAGTCACTACTATAAAACATTAAAACTGGAGTTCTTGTGAAAAACACAAGGCACATTAGTTCATGAACATCAATAGTCTCACTACACAGTATAAAACATGAGAGGTCAATTACAAATAACCTGAAACATTATTACTGAGCTGATTCAACAAAACATATTATTTGTTGTTTCTATCTACTCCACTGTGACAAATTACTTTCTTCAAGAAAACAAAAGGATTAGCAAGATGTTTGAGTTCATGATTACTAAAAGAAAAAAAATAGTATACTATTGTACTAATATCACTTTATAAATGTATCCTGCTCTAATATTTTTAAATAGTATTCAATCAAAACTATTTGAGAAGTAGCTTCTTACAACTCAAATAAAGAAAAGATCATTAATAAAATTTGAAAAGACTGAGGATAAGATATTAAATACTGGAGAAAAGAAAACATAATATAGGATCTCCTGTTTGTGACAAAATTATAAAGTTAATGTTCCTGAAAGATCACTTTACCTTTTAAAGTATGATTTTATAAAATGTAAAATTTATAGCAATTAAAACTAATGAAGAAATGCAGCATGAGCTACTTATATTCAGGAACTAATTGGTCCACTGAGCATTTCTAAAATTATTTAGCCATCAATGATAATGAATTGACACTGTCAGTGATGTTAATGTACCAACGCTTTCTCATACAACTAGTCTGATAGCCAATCTCTAATTTTGCTTTGTGTGGTCCACTTTAATTTTTAAGTTATACACTGCCTTATCACTATGAAATATATGAAATATAGAATTGATAGTAATTTTTTGACATTGTTTCATTCTTGTTCTGTTTCACCTACACAGATCAGTAATGACTCTTCAGCTTATTGCAGTTCTTCAGAATGTGGCTTCACTGTCAAAGTATCTACCCTGTTAAAAATCATTGCCATGTAAGTTTCAAATTAAATGTCATTTAAAGACAGGATTATTTAATAGTCATATGAAATTCAATTCTATAATCTAAAAGACACCATACTGGAATCTAGAATGTTTATTCTGTATACACACTCACACATAGATACACACACAGGTGCACACATTTCCATGTATCAGCATTATGAAATTATATGATTCTGTATTTTAATAATCAAGGATATAAACTACCAGCTTAACTCTTCAGTTCTACATAATGAGCCATTAGGTAAGCAGAGGTATATTGTTCAAAATTATGTAATTAAAGTCTGTCAATAATGAACTGTTTCTAATAAAATAGTTGAGAAACTGTTCTCTTATCCTTTTCTCTTTGGTCTTAGTAACCTTTTAAAAAAAAAAGGATGGAATTAGATTCCAAAAACAAAGTATATAAAATCCTGTTATTTATTTCTCAGAAATGAGGAGTAACTGCTTAATGTCACCTAATAGCAAATTTTCAGTGGAGTCAGGGCCACTCTTTCTCCTATCACTCATATGGTAAAAACAATAAATGAGATATCTTTTAAGTTTCCACGTCCTACAGCAATGAAAATGAACCATTTGGCACTTGACCCCTGAAGCTAAAATCAGTAGTAACAAAACTCATTCTCCCACTGATTTTCAGGGGGCTTCAGGGCAATGGTTCATCTTCATTTACTTTAGCTGCAAGTCACTGAACCATCAATTCTGCCAATAAATAAATCACGGACTATGCTTAATAAGACTGCTAGAAAGTTATTTGTAAAAATTATCTTAAGGGTCAAAAACTGCAACTGCATCCTGGGATAAAATACTGTCCAACAAAAAGCAGAACCTGTTTCTGATTAAAAAGGGTTTTACATGATAGAATCTTAAGAATCTTTCACTTAAAAAAAGGCATAATAATATGATTAATGCATAATTTAAATGATCATGTGGTATTCTGTAAATTACCCATAGAACTTCAGTTCTCTTAGGTTTCACAAAAAATGTTTTTTACACAATGTACTTATTCATTTCTCCAGCCTAATAATATTAAAATATTTTTAATCAGAAGTAAAATCAAAATTTGCCTCTGAATGTCCTGTGATACACCATATATATATATATATATATATATATATATATGTATATTTATCACAGCATTCTAAACTCTTTTAAACATTTCTGCTAAATTATTAGTTTCACATTAAGGCATCACAAATGTTTTTCATTAAATGTAGCACATTTGAATGACAAACATTGTGAATGATTCTGAAGGAAAAGAGCCATTAACTAAAAAAATAAAACTAGCTTCAGAATAAAGTTACATTAAATGCTGCTTTTTCATAGTCATCCTTCAAATAATCAGTGACCAGCCATCTGAAACTAAATCTTTTGTTGTTTTCCTTATAGAATACATTCATGGATCAAAAGAACCATTAATGTGATTAAAATTAAAATAGTATAGCGAAAGAAAAAAACATACATCTACACTCCTAAATCTGTATTACGTATTTTTTATGTCTTTAAATGGAATTTATAGTTCTCTCTGGCAATGTGAATGAACATCCTATAATTTAGTCAATTTACAGATTACAGGTTCAAATTGACCTTGTAGCCCATAAAATTGCTCATCTTCAGTACAGGATTAGAAGTGGGAGAAGAATGTCATAACTGTACTTAAGGAATTTACCATAACAATGGAAAGGAGGATATGCATGCATAATTTTAGCCACTTTTACTCATATCAGTTTTGAATTCTGAAACAATAGATATCTTGCACTGGCTTCCTGGTTCACACAGTAGAGATGACTTCAATTTACTCACCCACAGACATGACATTTGTATTCCCTCATTCCAAGGTGCCTTTTCACATGGTTTCTGGCATCTCCCAACTGAGCTGTTGCAAAATGGCATATCTTGCACTTGAATGGTTTTGAACCTGGGTAAATTTAACATAGAACATGATTTGGATTTGAATAATACCTTACTGATAGTTTTTAAAAGAGGGTTAAATCTTAAATCACACCTTTAATCTAATTAAGAGTTTCTGTCCCCAAAAGGGAATATTTGTATTCAATTATGACCTGAATATACCTGATTCCATAATTTTTCTACCTAGAAAGCTTTAACGTTTCAGTGTGTCTTAACTCCCAACAACATTTTTCAGATTTAAACTCAAGTGATACAGTTAACCAGCCACTAAGTGGTTGAAACAAGCTAATATTTTAAATCTAAACATTCTTACAAGTCACAAAAATATTCACGAGCCCTCAATATTTAAAATGGAACATTTTAAAAGCATAAATGCACATACAATAATATCTTTAAAGTATTATCACTGAGTACATTTCTCAGTGGCTGTTTTCTTTATATTCCCCCAATTTTTAATGTACTCACAGTAACACTGCTATTTCAGATTTTCTTCTGCCATTTATCTCAATTGATTCACTATATCACTACTTCAGTAACATTGAGTGTATGAATACAGTGAATAAATTATTGTGCCTTTACAGTCATTTTATAGTAAAAAAAACTATTGTAATTCAGCAAATCAGAAGTATTAACATTTTTATTATCAACTTCATGAACAAATATTTCAACACAAAAGGTATAAGGACAGCAATATTTTCATAGTATCATAACTAAGTTCAATCTCCATTCAAAATGATAACAATTTCAAAGTCAACAAAATTAGTAACAGATAAGATTGTAATTGAATGATGAGGGGAAGGAATAAATATGATACAGAAAGAAAATAAAAGAGCATGTATAAGGGGGGAGGAGGGGGGAGTGGGTAGGGATATAGGTAAAAATGAGAATTAACTTGTGGCATATACTGGTACAAATTTCCCAATGTTATATGTGCTTTTGAGATGTATATAAATTGTACCAATAAAGAATTCAATTAAAAAAAAAAAGATTGTAATTGAAATATATAAACACTTTAATTCCTTTAAAGTAGAAAAAATACAAATACACGCACACACAGTCCATTTACCAATTTTCTAACCATTACATTTCAAATACATAAACCAAAATCATAAAGCCTCAATTTAAAATCAGTATGTTTCCAGATTTTTCATATCATATTTAGTACCTATTTGGTGAAATAACTTCTTCTAATATAGTTACAGAGACTATTAAATACATGAACTTAATAAATATAAAAAGCTCAAATAAAAAATTGCAATAAATTACATGTGATCAATGAAACTTTGTGCAGTGCCCTTGGGGGGAAAAAAACATCTTCCAAGAATACTGTGGAAACTGAAGCACTCAGTAAAAAATTTTAGTCTTAAATTTCAATTTAATTCCCAAAAGCTGACAAAAAAGTGAAGTATTTAATTTTAATCTTCCAAGAGAAATAAAAAAGTCAACAGTACTGAGTACAGCCAGACAAGGTTGAATATTTCACAGTTCAATGACAATGAAGCCAGATCTCTTAATACTTCCAATTCTACAGTTAGAAATACATGTAAAATATATTTAGCACCTGAATGGTTATATCTAGTCAGGTTTATATGGTTAAATGTCAAAAGCAGCTTGAGATTCCAGCTTATAGCAATGACATTTTATCAATCATATGAGAAGCTACAGTTTATTTAAATGATCCTGATAAAACTAAGCTAATCACTACTTTAAAACACAGAATTCTATAATGTTTGAAATGATAAAAATGAAAACTAATTTACCTATACTTTAAATTAAAATAATTTCAAGTTAATGGGGTAATTAGCAATTTATTGAGAACATTAAGCTAAGAAAGGGAAATAAAGTTCCCTCAATATCAATATGACAATTTGAGGCAAGGGATATGAAATATCCCCTAGATTTGAGTTTTGGCTTCACTTACATGATATCTGCACTGTGCCTAGTTCCCTCACAAGTGGCAGAGGCCACATGGTGCCAGATATGGGATCTTACACATTCACATATAACTATACATAGCTCCTTTGTAAGGAACTCAGCCCTGCAGGCCTCGGTGATGACTGCTGGGGTGTGTGAACAAACACATCAATGAGTTGCTCTGTTAGCTGCTTCACCCAAAGACACTAAGGCCTTGCCTGTCTTATATTCAGATCAGGCAGTGTTAATATCCACTTTCTGTGCCATAAAAATTTATATACTGAGGTAATAGCTCTCTAAGAAAAAACCTATTCCTTTTTGTTTCCTAACTTACAAGTTTCCATTTTCAAAAATAGCTCATTCATGATGGTTACAAGCCAAAATTCATAAAAGCACGTATTTCTAAATTTTTCTTTCTCTCAAGTATATTTGATTATTATAAACTTCTAATACCATCTTAAATAGTCCCATTCCTTGGAATGGCATTATACTCAGGAGATTTTTTTGTTACTGTTTTAACATTGTGAGGTTTTTCAAAAGTAAAAACTACAGACTCTCCTGCTTTCAGGTGCCTTACTACACTTTACCAGAAGAATTCCAAAGACTTGAAAAATGATACATTCAGCACTCAGATCTATAAGACATTACTCAGCTGCTTTCTGAACTGACATGCATACAAAGATGTGACTCTGACATTCACAAAAGGGGGAAAAAAATCTTTGGGTCTTAAAGCAATGAAGTAAGAAGTCATGAAGTAATACATATATCATGTAAAGTTTCTCAACTATATATAGCCTTAATTCTGTAACCTTCTAAACATGTTAACATGTCATTTGCTCATTCATTCATCTGCTCATTTGTACACTCACTCAACAAATTACATGGAGAGCCAACTATATGTGGGGGACACATGGAGAGGAAGTAGTGAAGGGAATGCAGCATTGAGATCAAAGCCTACAAATACATTCTTCATTCATCTATTTACTTTCAGAAGTGTCACAGAGAACTACAAACACTATAAGCCCTAGTTTGAGTTTTCAGTGAAGTTGCCTCCTATCTTCTCATATATGAACATTAGTTAATGGCACAAGTGACCAGAGGACTCTGAACATGAACAGAATGGCTTTAGACAGTGTAGCATAACAACATATTCTGTGTCATGTAAAATAAAAGCTTCTAATAGAATAACGCAGTAGAGAAAATAAACTTTGTCAGACCTGCTACTAACATGAGAGAAGCCTTCTTGCTGACCATGCTGACTGCTTCTCATCAGCAAATGTTATGAGGAAACCTTGGGATGATTTTTTCCTACAATTCTCGTTAAACAAATTCATTTATTTCTTATAATATGCTTTCATCATGCTAAGGATGGGAAGAAAAGCTTACATAAAACATGCAGTAAATCACAAAATATGAAAATAGGGATTGGAAGACCTATTCCAGTTAACCATTAATAACTGTCCCTACAGTACTATTTCAAAAGTCATGTATCAGAAAAGCAATTAACTTTAAGATAACTCCAAGAAAGAAAGAAAAAAAAACTGGATTCAAATATGGAGATTGGCTTCCCCAAAATTCAACATACAAAATTGAAATGATGGACTGGCACTATATACTCCGGAAGGTATCCCCTGCAGTTATTCAAAGCACAATAAAAATGTATTAGCTGATAAGAAGAGCATAAGATGCTTAAAAAGTGTACGCTAACTTTTACTAAATGTTACAATCAATGATGTAACTTATATAAGTAGGGTTACTTTGTCACATATTGATAGTTACCTCACTTTCACATCCACATTAACTTGATTTTAAATGCAATTAATACATATAGTCAAGGAAGACTAATGGACTACATTCTGCACTTAACCTGGTGGACATTTTCAAATGGCACAAGTGACCAGTGCAAACCTATTTTGCATTGTAAACGACTAAATAAATCTTAATGGATTAAGAATGATCAGCTATCAACACACAAGGGAAATTAAGTGCTGAAATGCCTACATTGATTATTTTAAATTATTAGCCTTACTCTGTTCTTGAATTTGTATGCTTTTAGTGAGCTTTAACACATTTACAAGACTTATTGACTATAATTACAAGAGAATTCAAGTAATGGACACATCAATTATAGGCAACATGTCTTGACCAGACAGTTGCATAAAGAATTCTAAAAAGAGCTCCATTAGCATCTTAATCTTAGTTTTATTCAGCTTTATCTGCCTTAAGAGAACATATAAGAAAATACATATTTTCTGTGCATATGAACAAGCCTAATATCTGAAACTGTGTCATTTCCGAAAGTGAACTTCAACAAGATACAGACAGAAGTATTAATCACAAACAAACAAGCATTTAAACTTATTCCAAAATACAGATCTATCACATAAGAATGGTTGAAATCAAGAATACAATGTTGATATCTGCCTCAACTAATTTTATGTAGGTTATTCTGCTTTCTTCAATGGAAAACTTTTATCTATCTTTAATCACTCTATACTAGTAATAATGCTCCGTACTTTTATCTTCCTCCTTGTAACCATGTACTAAGTTTCAAAAATTGCATGAATTTAAAGTATAGCTTTAATAATAAGCCATTATTTAAAAGTACAGTAAAATAAACCTTACAGTTTTAATGAAAATATGTTCATTGAAATGTGAATTTATTATTCAAATCCACTCATAAATTCAACCATGGAGACAGAACTTGTCTAAGCAGAGCACAATGATTTAGAAAAGCTGTCTATTTAAAATAAAGAATGTATGGCAGGTTTATAGAAATAGTGCCTTGAATTTTTACATAAATTTAGAACAGTAGCTTATGCATTTTTCACCAAATTTTTTTAATTTCTCCGTAAAGTTAAACATTAACATGGAACACTAAATGTAACATAGTATAGAAACTAAATCAAATGCTAACTCTATAAAAACCAAATCCCCAGCACATATTAACTGAAAATGCTGACTAATTCTGATCCTCAAAGGTAGAATCTTACTGCCTAATAACAGTTGAAAATGAAGTAACCAATGAGTATTTTTAAATTCCTAAAATTATACAAAATTATCAGAAAACAGAAATCATTTAATGTGTCTTCTGAAATCACAAAGTATCTTCTTAGGCAATATTTTGGAAAAATCAAATAATTAGAATTTAAAACAATCGAAAAGCTGTGAAGACAAGAGTTTAACCCCAGTATCAGAGAAGGGATGAGACTTTTTGACAAAACTGAAAGAAACTTGTCAACCTGCTTTGGAATCACTAAGGCTTAATTACCTCTAGAAATGTTAAGTGTCAGCAATTAGTTATTACAGATGCCCAGGGCACCATACAGCAGTAAAACATGAATAAGATGGATGCCCAACAAGCAATCGCAGCCAAGGTTCCTTGTCTGGATGGGAATGAATGTCCAAACTTTCTTATCACTTGCATTTTATAGGTAAACAGGCTTCCTACAAAGCTTACATACCTGTATGTGTGCGAATGTGAGCCAGAAAGGCCATCGAATTGCTACTTCGACACATCTTCCCACAGTACTTGCAAACATTTCCCTGGTTTTCCTCTCTCTCCCGGTTGATTTGCTCAGTGTCTTCCACTATATACTTATTCACCTCCCGCAACAATTCCTCATGCTGTCCTTTAATATGTAGAAATAAATTCTGTTCAGAATCAAAGGGCTCTGTACACTTGACACATTTAAAGGTGGCCCCTCCTTCTGGAAGCTCTTCTACACTGGCCTGTTCATTTCTCATATGACCAGCACTAGCCAAATGCTGGTGAAGGTTGCTTTCTGTATAGAATGACTTCCCACAGAGTAAACAGTGGAAGTGTTTCTCTTTCGTAGGATGTTTCATAGCTATGTGGACATTCAATCCACTCAGTCCATCAGCCAAGAAGCCACAATCATCACAACGGACTCGTGTGGATTCACTAAAGCTACCTTCAGTTTTCTTCTTTTTCAAGCCTTGAGCAGAGTCTTTTAAAGGCAACTCATTAATTCTCACCCCCATTGCCAGCAAACCCTCTTCTGGTTGGTCTATCAATTCACCATCTTCGCCATTTTTTATTCTAATTATAGAAGAATCAAACCGGCCAAAACTGTACATGGCTTGCCCTTTATCATCAATACTGATTATAGTTTCATAAACATCATTACGCTCAACTGTGCTATCAGAAGCTAGGCCACTGTCTTCCAAAATAATTTCAGTTTCATGGTGTGAATTGACCAGAACTTCCTTATTCTCCAGGACAGAATTAGCTTGCACATCTTTCAAATCTTCTGTACTGTGTGTACATTCAACTTTATTCTGGTCACTGCCAACTAGGTTTAGCTGCTCTCTTGGTGTTATCACTACAGAAGTAGAACCTTCAGCTGACTGCCCCCCGCTGAAGACTCTAGGACACAGGTGTTTGTCAAGGACTTTACCTCTGGTACTTTCCACTCTTCCTTCATTGCTTTCACACTGTGTACTTGGAGCAGTTATGTCATTCAATATGTCATGGTTTTTCTTTCCTGTCTCACAATTCAAATCTGAGCTTCCTGAATTTTCATTTTGAAATCCACTTGACCCAAAACTAGAGGAAATATTAAGGGATACCATCTCATGTTTAATATCTTTCTCCTTGACAAGGGGCTGTTGGAAAGTTTCACAAAGGGAATGGTCTTCATTGAGATTAGATTCTTCCTCAGTTTCAATTTCTACAGAGTCAGGAGGACACAGTACTTTAGACATATCTAAATTTGTATTCTCTTCTAAAATAGAACAACTGGCAGCATTTCTAGGTTTCAGATTATCAGATCTTTGATCTGACATTATATGAAATTCTTCAGTGTTTTGTGATTGCTCTTCAGTTATGATGACATTTTTCGACACTTCTGTAGAACCTGCTTCTACATTAGAAGAATTGAGATAAGACTGCCTTTTCATTTTGTGTTTCTCTGTTGCTGCATGCCTTGTCATTTCTCGACGAGTCACTGCATAATAATCACAGGCCATGCAATAAAACTCAAACTCTTTTGTATGCTTTCGTTTCACATGCAGCTCTAGAGAAGCAGAAGAGTGAGCACTGAACTCACAGTGCAGACATTTATTGTCACCTGTACCTGTAACATCTCTCTGGGAATATGCATCACCCTGTTGGAGAAGGTCCTCTGCCTCTAGAGATATTTGTTCCTTTTTATCAGTAAGATGACCAGTAACTTGTCCATCTACAGAATGAAATATATTTTCAACCTCAACTTCAGTTGGATTTCCATGATCATTTACTGGCTTTTCTAAAACAGAGGTCTCTGACTCCACTGACTTGTTAGCACAGTCATCTGAAATATTAAATGCTGATTGGGTATTCTTTTTACAGGCTTCAAGATTTCCTCCTTCAGGACGAACAATGATATCTGAACTTTGTTTCCCATTTGCTTCTATTTCTACTCGTCCTTTATGCTTCTTAGTGGCACAATGACGCTCCATATCTCCCTTAGTTACAGTATAATATTTACATACTTTGCATAAATAGCTATACTGATGACTGTGTTTACGTCTGATATGAACAGTCAAATTTGTAATACTAGAGGCCAAAAGACCACAATGTGAACATGTCCTTGAGATATTGCCTTTGGGCCTCCCTCTCTTTGGAGTAGTGGTCAAGGCTAATTCATTATCTTTAGCAATGACTCCAGACTGTGACAGTTCTTTAGCAGCTGATGTGCTCTTTTCAAGATAGGTATGTTCTTCTAACTGAACACCTATGTCACCTTCACTCCTTCCATTGGCAGAAATGGTAAGCTCTTCTTTATCATTTGCACCAATGCATACCCTTTCAATACATTCTTCAAAGCTTAAGCCAATATTATTTTTTTTGGCATTCTCAAGATGTTTGCTTCTCTTAATGTGTTTCTCCATTCCTTCTTTGCTCAAGGAATAGAGATTGCATGCTTTACAGAGAAAATGATAGTCCTGACCATGCCGAAGTTTTATATGTCTTGTGAGAACAGTAGAAGATCTTGTTTTATAAAAACACTTCTTACATTGAAACTGAGGCTTACTTGAATGCCTTACCTCATTTCCATGGCTTACCCTAGACTTAAGTTCCTCCTGAGCTGCTTTCCCTGATTCATTCATAGAATGTTTTGTGTTTTCTAATTCCAAAGTACTTAAAGGTAAGTTCTGTAAAACCAAATCATTGTTCAATGATGGAGAAGTCTTTGGTTGAACCAATAAACGAATATGTTTCTCAGTTGCATTGTGCTCTTCCATGTCTTTCTCAGACAAGAACAGATTACAAGAATTGCAAAAAGAATCCATCCCATGCTTTTCCTTCATGTGGTCTCTAAGATCTATCTCTTTGAGACAGATAAAGGAACAACACTGACAACTTAGGCAAGAATCAGTTTGTTGATGTTGATTATTATGCAAATGTTCCTCTAAATCTCTCCTGGATACACTGGAAAAGCCACAAGTCTGGCAGTAAAATTTCATCTCTTTTGAGTGGAACCTTTTTAAATGGATTTCCAAATCTGTCCTATTTGTAGCTATCTGACCACAGTCTGTACACGAATACATCATCTGCTGATCAGGTGTTAGCTTCATTGTCAAGGAGTCCAACTGCACAGAACCTGGAAGACAGGAACTTATCTTGTTCTGCATCATTTTTGAGGTGTCTGAGGTAGTCACACACAGACTCTGGACATCACTGTTCACTTCTTGGTGTTTTGACATTGGCTCTGTGTCACGTGTTTTCATCTGTGTTCTAAAATGTTTCATATACATTCTCTGAGTTTCATTTGTGCCCCTTTTATTAATTCCTGAAAGATTAAACCTTTTCTTTGCCTGGCCCTTCAAGATAAAAGTGCCACTTCGTCGCCGAAAGCTACTACCCAATACTAGAATATTTCTCTCAGGCCTGGGCCTTGAGGTGATATTGTTATTATGTACTGTCTGTACAATATTTTTAGTAGATTCTGATTTATCTAAAAGATCCTCTGAAGTTACATCTCTTGGCTTTTTATTCTGGTCTTTGCGATTACCAGCTGTACCAAGGGACATAACATTTTTTTCAACAATCTCTACTTTTTCTGATGAAGTATTATTAGATGGTACCATTTCAACAAGGAGTTCACTGCTACTATCACTATGCTGAGAAATGCTTCCTCCACAATCTTTAAATTGGCTCCCAATGTTTTGTAATACTTTTGAATTCCCATTCTTTGTTCTTGATTTTGTTTGAATATTCTTTGTTCCCATGATACGTGTTTTTTTAGGAAAAGGTTGTTTTGTTAGGATCTGCACAAATCCTCCACGAGCAGCAAGATTCTGTCGCCGGAGATGTGTTTTGCCAAGATAGTGTGCATTCAACAGGTTTTCTTCCACACACTGGAAGCCACAAAGATCACAAGAAAAGGTTTTCTGTGGCCCATGTGTGTGTTTGATATGGATATGGAGAGCTGTGCTGCTGTCTGCTTTGTGTCTACAGTGACAGCAGACATATTCTTTAACCTGCTGCCCAAGACATTCACCATGTTTTTCCAAATCAGAGCGAGAAGAAAACAAATGTCCACATATGCTACATTTGAAAACTGTATCTACATTTGTAATGGTGCAACTAACACCCATTTCTTTCATGGGGAAAGGAGATTCTCTTTCTGTGTCCATTTCCTGAGCAGATTTGTTTTCAGTGTCTGTTTTCAGAGAAACAGCATCATGTGTAGTAAAATCACAAGAGGATGAAAAGGCATTTGGAAGATCTGCTCCTCTGTCTGAGCAGTCCTTCAAGAGGGTCTCCTTTCCTGCTTCATCTAACAAGACACCTGTTTCTGAAGCCGAGTTGATTGGAGCATTAAATCCACAGGTGCTCTCCTTTGCAGATTTAAGTGGCTCTGCCTCTTCTACTCTCATTCGTTTGGAAGCATGGTTATTTCTATCTTCCTCCACACCAACAATGCCCATACTGGATGACTCAGAAAAACCTCGTTTGCTTGTGAAATTCTGAGAGGAATATGTTATCCCATCCAATACACATCCACAATTGCCTTTATTGGATGAAATACTTCTCAAGTCTTTTGCTTCCTTGTTTATATTTTCATCCTCATCACTGTCAGGTTTATTATCAGAATCCATCATTAATAAAGTGCTGATGATGTTTCTTGTATCAAAGGAGGCTTAACTGGTACTCAAAACCTATGAAGTAAATAAACAAGATAGTTAGGCTTTGAAGGTAAAGAAAATGCACACACATCTGTCTGAAACTGGATAAAAAAAACACACCACCAAATTAGCCTCATTCTATTTCCTTTATATACCTTGAATATGATCACTTTGTGCTGTCAGATATTAATGGCAAAAGGACATGCCAGTGGTACAAGAGAATTAAGGTAAATTTTAAGAGAAAATCTTGCATTAAATAAAATGCCCTAAAATCAATATTATTGATTTTTTTCATGTTATATAATTAAAACCTATCATTTTCCATTTATTTTAAGCTATCATTGAAATTTTCAGTTACATGTCATTTATCTTTAATACAAAGTTATCAATGTATTACAGCCTCAAACTAATGATACTTATTTTAACTATTCTAATTATTTTTTCATGATGCCAACAAATAAGTCTGTTAATTTGATTCTTTTAAGAGTAATGAAGAAAAAGCAATATATTAGACACAGCATCAAAAGCATCAACAACAGAATAGGTAAATTTGATTTCATGAAAACTAAAAACTTTAAAGGACACTATGTTCCAATGCCATCCAAAAAAAGTGAAAAAAAAACACAGAATGAGGAAAAATATTGCACACTGTATTTGCATCTAGAACATATGAAACACTCTTACAACTCAATAAAACTTATTTTAAAATACGCAAAGAATCTCAATATACATGTTCAAGAAAAATACACAAAAGGCCAATTAGCACATGAAAAAACACCCTAAACCACTACTCATTAGAAAGAGATGATAATGCACTCAATCCTAGAGGAAGGATGTGGCAAAAAAATGAGAACTCCCATGCTTTGCTAATAAAATGCAAAATGGTGCAGTCAATTTTGAAATAGTCTATCAATTTGCCAAATCATTAAATATGGAAGTATAAAACAACCCAGCGATTCCACTTCTAAGTATATGCCCACATAAAAACTTGTATATATGTTTCTTTTGTTTGTTTTTGTTTTTTTGAGACAGGGTCTTGTTTTGTAGTTCAGGCTGGCCCTGAGCTCACTATGTAGCTCAGGCAAACTCTAATTCAGCAATCCTCCTGCCTCTGCCTCCCAAATGCTGGGATTACAGACTTGAGCCACCAAACCCGGTATTTGTGGTATGTGGCTCTGATTGCTGGTGGGTGTGAGCCACCACGCCTGGTATTGTTGTATGTGGTTAAGATTGAACCAGGGACCCAAGGACCTTGAATTTGCTAGGCAGGCGCTGAAACCACTGAGCTAAATCTCTGGCCCAAAACTTGTATAAATGTTTAACAATAGTATTATTCATAAGAGTAAAAAGATAGAAACAACCCAAATATCCATCAAAAGATAATACATAAATAAAATGTGGTAGAGCTATACAGTAGAATATATTTGGCCATAAAAAGAATGAAATACTAATATATGTTTCAATAAAACAAAGACTACACTTTGTGAAAGGTGACACATTGTATTATTCTTATTATATGAAGTGTCAAAAATGTCACTATTCCTCAGGCCTGGAGGTAGACGGAAGGCAAGGTAGAGGGGTGACAGCCAAAGGATAGCAGATCTTTGAGGTAATTAAAGTTTACTATAATTGCACGTATGTGTAAATATACTAAAATATCACAATAAACTGTAGAGTGAACAAGAGAAATGCATAAAGTTATATTACAATTATAAAAATTTCAGGCCAGATATACCGGCACACACCTGTAGTCCTAGCATTTTGACACCAAGGCAAGAGGATCCCAAGTTTAAACTCCAAATCTGGGGATCTGAGTGACTTAACAAGATCCTATTTTAATGTTTTCATTTAGCAATAGGATCTTGTAACATACACACAAAAGAAGTTCAACAATAGATAATATCTTTTTGAAAAATGTTCAATAGATACTATTATGGCTTCTGTCTAGCTTTATAAGGTCATAGGAGGGCTTTTAGGGATAGCTGTATCTAAAGCCTGTGATGCTGGGATTAAGGGTGTCTGATTACTAAATCTACAGATTGGTTTGGCATAGCTCTGCATAGGATCAAGGGTACCCCATCCTGGGTGTGAATGCTTCCATCCCTGAGGGGGATAAAATACAAGAGTCCACTAGACGCCTGTTGCTTGTTTCTGCTGCTGCTGCTGCTGCTGCTGCTGCTGCTGCTGCTGCTGCTGCTGCTGCTGCTGCTGCTGCTGCTGCTGCTGCTGCTGCTGTTTGTATTCTACTTCCTCTGCCTGCTTTGTGATACCCCTCTGCCATGTCACCCTGCCTTGGAGCCAGTTAATGATGGACAGAAACCTCTATAAAGTTTGAGCTGAAATAAACCTTTCCTCCTTTAACTTTGGGTGTCAAATATTTTGTGTCAGCAACAAAAATAACTAAGGCATTTCTTCAGAATGTGTTCAGAAAATACAGATTATGTAAGAGGTTAATAGGTATTGGTGACAGAGATATTCCTGGTCAAAGAAAAAAAAATTTGGAAACTCTGGCTTAAACAAAGTGTCTTTATCATAGGATTTTTGGTTGTGGCACATTCCAACTTCATTCCATTACAGAACTTTTCTTAATTAAAAAAAAAATCAACATGTTAGTGACACAAAAGACACCTCAGAAAATGCTATCAGATACAGTATTGGTTTTGGTTTAAACATCTATCATGGAAGAATAAAGAGGGCAAATAAAAGTGAGAAAGCAGGGCTGGAGGGTTAGCTCAGGGGTTCTGGCGCCTGCCTCACAAGCACAAGGTCCTGAGTTCGATCCCCGGTAACCACATACAATGCTGGGCGTGGAGACTCACGCCCACCAGCAATCAATACCATATACCACAGTGCCGGGCATGGTGGCTCACGCCTGTAATCCCAGCACTCTTGGGAGGCAGAGACAGGAGGATTGCTGAGTTCGCGCGGCTTGCCTGGGCTACATAGTGAGCTCAGGGCCAGACTGAACTACAAAGTGAGACCCTGTCTCAAAAAAAAAAAAAAAAAGTGAGAAAGCAAACGCCATATATTCATTCCAAAACACACACTTAGGGCCTATGACATGCCTTTTGGCTGTAGTAGCTAGACATACAGCAAACACTATCACATGACGTCTGTCCCTGGTGGGCATTGCAGCACATGCCTATAATCTCAGCATTTGGGGAGGCTGAGGCACAGTAGTGGTGAGTTCAAGCCCCATGTGGGCTACTAAGCAACTTATTGAGACCCTGTTCTAAAATTTAAAAAAGAAAATTTAAAAGAGTTGGAGATGACGAGCCTGGGGGTTCAATGTCTAGGATCCCCACCACCACCAAGAAGCACACTATCCTTTCAGACCTTAAGTGTTAAGAACAGCAAGACAGTATGTTTTTCAATAGATATACTGTCCAACCCAAGGCAGCTATTTTTGGTCAAAATGGAATCACGGTGAGTAGATTTACTCTTCACTTGGAATAAATCAGTAAATAAATACACACACACACACACACACACACACACACACACATACGAGGCAATGGATAGGAGGCACTAAAGGAGTGCTGCCTAAGAGAAACCAACTAAATGAGCCCTGGCTTACTCTAGAAAAGGTGCCAGACCTCAGCACAGGGAGGGGATCTGAGTTGAGGGGCACAATTAAGGAGAAGGGAGAGGCACAGAGAGGAATCCAGAAATCTGGTGTTTCCAGTGTCTGGTCAGACTCAGAGTCTGTACCATCACTCACAGTCAGTCCCTGATAACACAGCCCATCACTTCCCACCCACCCCATGTTCTGGCAACCACAATTCAGAGTTCTCTTACCAAAGATTAATTTTCCCTTCTCTACAAGTTTGTATGAATGGAATGATAAAGTACGCTTTTTTTTGAGGGGGGGGTGTAGCTTCATTTTGCTCAGCATGATGCTTTTATTGCCTATGTCAGTAGTATGTTCCATTTCACTGCTGAGTAGTCATACACACTGTATAGATATAATACAATTCTACTGATGAATGGCTGAACCATTTCTTCCTTGTTGCTATTATAATAAAAATGCTATGACTATTTGTGTACATATCTTTGTACAGCACATACTTTCATTTCTTTTATGTAAATACCGGCAGTATTCCTGGGTTATGGGTAGAAATATATCTTACTTTTGAGAAGCTGCTTGATTGATTTTTCAAAGTACTTGTGTTGTTTTACATTGCCTCAAATGGATATAAGTTCTGATGGATCCATGTCCTCGCCAACATATGATTTCGGTCGTTTAGTCATTCTGGTGAATGTGTATAGTTTTAATCTTCATTTTCCTGACGACTAGTGATGGTGCTGAATACTTTATGTGCTTTTTTTTTTTAGCATTTTGCTTATTTCTTAATTCAGTTGTGTTTCTTATTGAGCTGTAGGAATTGTGTATGTATTCTATATATAAATCCTCTCCAATAAAAATGGTATCTCTGATAAACAGAAGTTTTAAATTTTGATGAAATCAATGTTGTTCCTGTTATGGTTATTTACATGTTTAGTTATTTTCTGTCTCTCCACACTAGAATGTAAACCATGTTTTATTTTAGCTATCCTTAATATTCCCAGAGCCTAGAACAATTCTACACACTGACAAGGTACTAAAATGAATGAATGTCTTTTTGTGATACAAGAAATGTCTAATATCCAAGTTCTTACATATGAAATGAAAAATGTCTGAGATATACTTCAAAACTATCCAGGAGAGGCAAGCTACATGCTGCTCAGAGGTCAACAACATCACTTTGGGTTCATTCTATTAATCTATCACCTTTTTAAGTACTTGTTTATGTATATGCTTGAAAAATATCTGGATCAGAAATTCTGTATAGGAACATTTTAATGCTTAGCCTAACCCAACATTAACTCCCTTCCTTTTGACATGGAGCCTAACCACCTCTTCCTCTGCCAGCACTGCCAGAGCACATGGCTAGGTCACCTTCATTGTGAGCAGCAGCAGGAGCCCATCTTGAGCAGTACAGGTGTAGAACACAGCAACTTCCACTTACTTAGAGAACACACCAGTGTGTGTGCAAGCACTTCTGTTGAGGGCATCTGATGCATGTATTTTCAAGACAAAAGAGTGACAACTGCATTAATGGGAAGAAGAAAACAATGAGACCCTTTATCATCCTTTATATAACAGCACCTAAAGTTCTAAAACAAGTGAAAAATGTTTCCATGTTTGTCATTTTCCAACAGATAAATTAATAAAATAACATCTCATGTAAAGAAATAACAAAATTTCAACAAATGTACACCAAGTGCCAAAATATGAAAGAAATCACTGCATAGTGATACAAACACATAATCTATTGGGATGATAGTGTTTGAGGAGCTACACAACATACACGCCAATATACCCCATACATAATATAAGGCCATATATGATTATGTATAGTAGTATAAATGAACAAGTAATTCTACTTCCAATTAGAATATTTTAAATTAGCTATTTTTTCTTTATTAAAACCTTGAAGAAACTAAATCTGTTTCTTTTTCTCTTGTGAAAGGACCAGGAAGGAACAGTTACACATCTCGAGAGGAAGGGAGGATTGAGCAAAGCTTTAAATGCACACAGTGAATATGCAGGATAACTTAGCAGGCCAGTGGCCATGGATTTCCTCTGCACAGTAATACACAAAGCAGGTGCTAATCAACAGCTCACATCACAGAAGACCCTCAAACAAGAATTGAATTTTACTCAATAGTTCCAGAAAGGAATTACCAAGAAACTGCACCCATTTTGGAAAGATTAATTTTTCAGGATGTAAGTGACACTGGAAATAGAAAAAGGTAAAAGCAGAAAGAGCTCATTATAATAGTTTTAACTTATAAGGTCTAGAACTAGAATGAAGTCAGTGAGCTGCAGTGCAGATTAGTTTAATAAGTATCTTAAAGTGACCTAGGAGGGATTAAATGGAAATGAGTTTATGCTAATTTTTAAAGCTCCATTGAAACAGGTTATTAGCACAAGGATCATCTTGGTAGCAGAGACGGGGCTTGGAAGTTGTTTTTGAAAGAAGAATGCATTAGAATGATTTAAGAGCTCATTTTTCTGAGTCAGATTTCACTCATTCACTCAACAAACACTGAATGCCCACCATCTAACAGAAAGAACCCCTGCTTCTCTCTGAAACAAAGCAAAGCACCAAAGCAGCAGAGCTTCCTGTCAGCTCTCATGATAAGGTATAATCAAATTTCCTTTCTTTCTCAAAGTACCAGCACATGTAATTTAGTATAGAAATAAAGAGTCTAAGACTTCTTTGAACAGTAAAGTTTCAAGACTGAGAGTACCCTAGAGCTATCTGGACTAAAACAGTGGCATGTATTGTTATGCCCAACCTTCTCCAAGCATTAGGTTTCTTGTACTAAGACACTGTTCAACACACATCCACACTGTGACACAAACATTTCCAAATATGCGAAGTAACTATCTTATCAAGAAATCTTCAAGTAGCTGTTCCTTGGCTAAAACATAAGTTACATGTAACTCAATTATCTTCATGTTTACCTACAAATTATTAATTCACACAGAAACTAACTCTGACTTAAATATTTCTTGGCTTTGAAGAGAGGGAAAAAGTTTAAAGAAAGAAATCAAAACACTTGCTTTTTGAGAATAATAAAACGAATCAATAGCAGCCTTCTGATGACACCTGGTGGCCACTTCTCACAGGAAGTTTCTGTGTTTTAAAGTAAACTTCAGGAAGTATTAGAGAAACTTAATAATTGTTCAACCGTTTTAAATGCTACCTATACTACAGGAAGCGTGCATGAAATTTTTCCTTTCACTGTCTTTGTTTTTGTTCTACTTTTCACACATTTGAAGCACTCATCTTCATTTCTAAGTCATCATTCCATTTCTAACGGGTATAAGGGAAGTGAGCTAAAGCTCCTGCACTCTTTGAAAATAGCCCCTCTCCCCCTCTCCCTGTCCCTCTCCCTTTCTCCTCCCTCCCTTTCACCCTCTGCGACAGACATACTCTCCCACACTCTCTCACTGGTATGATGAGATCATACAAAAATCCCTCTTCTCCTGCCTCCTATCCCACCCAAACTCACCTTTCACCTCTCCTAGACTTAACCAAATTAGTAGTACAAGTAATGTAAGCTTAGTATCACCAAGACCACACTAACATTACACTGGGATATGTGTGCAAACCAAGGCAGGTACAAACACATGCATATGCAAAAAAGCCTAGTAATTTCCTGTGCTATCCTAGGAGGAATCCAAAAAAGGATGAAACTCAAACATTATAATCCTACAGTAGGGAGGCTCACTCCTGGAAAAACAAGATAAGCCTGCCTATAAGTCTCCTATGTAATGCAATGAGCAAGAGCAGAAAAAATTACAAGATTCCTATCACAGCAACATATGTGCACCCATGTTTAAAGCAGCTCAGTTTGTGATAGCTAAATCTTGTAAACAACCCAAATACCCATCAACTCTAGATTGGATAAAGATGTGGGGTTTTTTAACAAAATGGAGCATTACTCTGCCATAAACAATGATGAGATTGAGTCATTTATACTCAAATGGATGTACCTTCACGACATAATCTTAAGTGAAATAAATAGGTCACAGATGTGTAAATATCATAACTTTTCCCTGGTATGAGAAACTGAAGTTATAAATGTGTTCTAGAATGCATGATCGATATTGTGAAATAGTAAATATTCAAAGAGAATGGGGTTTAGGGGTAAATAATCAGAGGCAAGAAAAAAACTGATGGTAAAAAAAGGTAACAAAGCTGGGCATGGTGGCTCACGCCTGTCATCCCAGCACTTGGGAGGCAGAGACAGGAGGATTGCTGAGTTCGAGGCTTGCCTGGGCTATATATGTAATGTAATGAACAAGAGCAGAAAAAATTACAAGATTCCTATCACAGCAACATATGTGCACCCATGTTTAAAGCAGCTCAGTTTGTGATAGCTTACATATGTAGCCCTATATATACAAGCTTTGTTATCTTTTTTTTTTTTTTTTGAGACAGGGTCTCGCTTTGTAGTTCAGGCTGGCCCTGAGCTCACTATGGTGCCCAGGCAAGCCACCGTGAACTCAGCAATCCTCCTGTCTCTGCCTCCCGAGTGCTGGGATGACAGGCGTGAGCCACCATACCTGGCACTGTGGTATGTGGTATTGATTGCTGGTGGGCATGAGTCACCAGGCCCAGCATTCTATGTGGTTACCAAGATCGAACTCAGGGACCTTGCGCTTGCGAGGCAGGCGCCGGAACTACTGAGCTAAATCTCCAGCCCTATATTGTTTTTTTAAAAAGAGCAGAATAAATGGAAGTTAGCAGACCTCTCCTACTTCCTTTTTAATTTACTATGTCCAACTAGACACTCTTTTGAAGCTATATTACACTATTACCTAAACTAATAAACCTACTTAGAAAATTACCAATGAGAACCTCCACATTATTGATGTAGTTACAGAACACCATGTGCCTAATCTACCATGTACTGCACCCCAATCTTCCCTGTGAAGCCTCATCCAACTGTTCATAACAAATGGAAATGAACACCACAAAACAGTCTCCAATCCCAAAAGGAAAAAATTAACTATTCATGAATGTCTACAACTACAGGTTGAATCAATCATTCTGAAAAGTTTAACATACTAAAAATATACTTACTAGATAACACATGGAGAACAAACAGATATGCAACAGAACTGAATTTATTTTCAGCAGAACTATTCACCAATAAACCTACCTCTTCACTATTCTAAGAACAACCTTCAACACATAGTCTCAGTTTTGAGTTTGTAAAGTCGTTTCCTATCCAGGAAACTGTGGGGGTTTTAAATGAGTCTACAGATTCTTAGGTATTCTCCTGGAACAGTAGAGCTTAGTTACTTCATACCACTACATTTTAACATCATTTGTTAAATGTAATAACTAAGCACCTTTTCTTCTTGCTGCCTTGTCAAAAATAGATTCAGCTGGAGCTCCTGGCTCCTTTATATATACAGCATTTCATATACATATCCTTCCTACCTGCTCCAACCTTTAATTTCTGGACTACCACAACAGTACTGATGCAAAGAGGAGGAGATCAAGAAATGTTGCATGATATCCATCACATGAATGCATTATCAGGCAGAATTCTTATCAAATTTTTATTCTAGAACTGTAATAAAAATGATGTTTACATTTGCACGTCTGCCACTACCAAAAACAACCTCTGATATATCACCTGATTTAAAAAATTAATATAAGAAAATTTTTTTTTTTTTTTTTTTGCTTTTTGGAGACAGGGTCTCGCTTTGTAGTTCAGGCTGGCCCTGAGCTCACTATGGTACCCAGGCAAGCCGCCGCGAACTCAGCAATCCTCCTGTCTCTGCCTCCCGAGTGCTGGGATTACAGGCGTGAGCCACCACGCCCAGCATTATATGTGGTAACCGGGGATCGAACTCAGGTCCTTATGCTTGCGAGGCAGGCGCCGGAACCACTGAGCTAACCCTCCAGCCCTATAAGAAAATTATTAATGAACTACCTAATAAAGAAATTAGGTGAAGCAACCACTAAATTTAGATTTGTATGACATTAAAAAGTATCTTAATGTTTCCTAAAAACACCTGCTTTTTTAAGATGGAAACCTTCAACCGTATAGGCCATTAAAGGATACCAAGTAAGGGGCTTGTCACAAAGCTACTAGTAGTCGTTGGTTCTTTCCTAACCAGGTTCAAAAATTTAACAGTTTACTATTCTGGCCTGCCCAAAATAAGGAGGCAAGCTATACACAAGGCTGGAATAGGTCACAGTCCCTTGGTTACCTGTGCTATATAACTCACCATCCAGTACATTCATACTTAGATGTAAGGGTCTCTTGTGCAGAATATGGACCTGAAATAAGTCTCACATTTAAAGCATCCACAGGCCACATCTAGGCTTGAGCCTATAAAGAACTTTCTCAGCAAGAGTACAAAAGCATTTACAGAAAAGCAGGCTAGAACTGCATGTTCCCATTATTGTTTCTATTCCAAAGAATACTAATGTTATATTTTATACATTTAATTTTCTTCTGCCTGCAAGCTAAAAATTTAAGCATTTCCTTAGTGATTAGAGTTAAAAAACAATCACTAAAATACTGTACTGACAGAGATCAAAATGAAGTATACAAAAACATTTTATTACTATAAAACGAAGACTATCAATTTCTTTCATTACTAAAAATTCTCAGCCTTCCCACAGCATTTTTTTTTTTTTGAGACAGGGTCTCGCTTTATACTTCAGGCTGGCTCTGAGCTCACTATGTAGTCCAGGCAAGCCTCGAACTCAGCAATCCTCCTGTCTCTGCCTCCCGAGTGCTGGGATGACAGGCGTGAGCTACCACGCCCAGCACTTGTGGTATGTGGTATTGATTGCTGGTGGGCGTGAGTCTCCACGCCCAGCATTGTATGTGGTTACGGGGATCAAACTCAGGACCTTGTGCTTGCGAGGCAGGCGCCGGAACCAATGAGCTAACCCTCCGGCCCCTCCCACAGCATTTTTGAAGTTGCATTAACAGTGATATAAAACAACAAACCACACTTCAGAAATAATGGCAATTAGCTCAATTACTATACCTGCCAATTTATTTTAAAAGAAACCCTTCCTATATCTCAAGTACTACTTTCCAAGTACTGTACATTAAACTGATTTAGTAATAGTTAATTTTTTTTTTTTTTTTTTTTTTTTTTTTTTGCTTTTTGGAGACAGGGTCTCGCTTTGTAGTTCAGGCTGGCCCTGAGCTCACTATGGTGCCCAGGCAAGCCGCCGCGAACTCAGCAATCCTCCTGTCTCTGCCTCCCGAGAGCTGGGATGACAGGCGTGAGCCACCACACCCAGCATTATATGTGGTAACCGGGGATCAAACTCAGGTCCTTGCGCTTGCGAGGCAGGCGCCAGAACCCCTGAGCTAACCCTCCGGCCCAGTAATAGTTAATTTTATGACAAATTTATATCAACTATCTCTGACAAATATATCTTTCAAAGAAAATTTTTACACAAAAAGTTAAAATTTAGTAACTCCTTTCAAAAGTATTTTTAAAATCAATACTTCGGTAGTGTTTCCATCTTTTTAAGATAAAAATTCTTATTAGCACACGAATAAAAAGGACAAGATAAAGAAATGATGATTCTATGAGTAAAGTAAAAAAATTGAAAAAATTCAATGTCATTAAAAGCAGACATGATCGCTTGTACCTTATACTATCTGAAAAAGGTTGTTTTATTATCATTGTAACTAATCACACTGAAACCATCTCTTACAACTAAAGACATTATAATGAATTTTCTTTACAGCTACAGAGAAATGGGATTTGCTGTTTCACATCAAATAGAATAGGCTATATAAATTCTTCTTCCTATTTATTATAAAATATAATTTCATCTATAAAATCAGTCATGAAATATTAAAACTGAAACAACAGAATTTATATCCTTTACTTAATTTAGTTTAAATGGTCTGTTCACTAAAAAAGGGTAGAATGGGATGGGAGGTTACATGTGATGGAGCCCCTCCTTTCTCATTAAGTGTTTCCATTAGACTCTGTATTCTCAACAATTTATAATACAGCCATAAAAAGCATTCAATGATAAAAGTTAGTCTATGTTCCTTAAATTGTTCTTTCTTCTTCAAAAGGCAAGAAAATGGAGCATATAACATGAAAGCTGAGGAAAGCAAAAAGAATTAGGAGTATAAAATTAAAGAGACACATAATATATTTATGCTGAAAATTTTAAGCACTAGTGAAAAAGAACATAAAGCTAGAAATTAAGTCTTTGCTTTCATCTCAGCTACACCAGTAACAAGCTGTAGGACATATGGGACTCGTGTAACTTTTGTGAGTCTCAGCTTCCCTGTTTGTAAAGCAAGAAGGAAAAAATTAGTTCAACAAGAAAATTTCTTGCAGAGATAAAGGAGTTATTAGACACTCAAATAGTATAAAACTGCATTGTTAGTAATGGATGTGTTTTACATTCTAGAAAGAAAATAGAAAAAAATGGTATTTCTAAAATGTAAGTGCGGGAGAAATATAGCAAAAAAAGAGCTTAAAAACACGTTCCACAGTTACTGCTTAGACAGATTCATAAGGTCCATGAGAAGAGATGGAATACAATGGCTAATCAAAGAACTGCAGGGGAAAAAAAGACTAAAACTACTAATTTTGGAAGAATTCTGGAAAACACTGTAATTCCAAATGTCAATAAGCTAACATACCACCTAAAACTATCAAGCCTCAAGACATTCGGAATATAAATTATTAGGTACCAAAGATTTGAGAGTTAAGAAAGTATATTTAGAAAGGAAAAAAACTTCAGTATTAAATTTTTAAATGAATATAGTTCTACCCAAGTCCATTTATATAATAAGGTTAATAGTCTGCTGGGTTTTTTTTTTTTTAACTCTGGGTGGTGAAATTATAGGTAATTTTTATCTCCTCTTCCTGGCACTTTTCTATAGATTCCAAAATATATTAAGTTTAAGAGAGGAAGTAACTGAAGGAGAAGCTTAAAAGAAAGTCTCCAGACACTACTGAAGTAACAGAAAATAACTACTGTATTCTCAAGGAAAAAAAAAAGAAAAAGCTTATGAAACAAAACTCAGAATCAAACTATCATGCAGCCTTGTGGTTACAGTCAAAATGTGTGGGCCTAAGTCTGGTCAAACAGTATGGAAACTGTTATTGTATTTATCTAGATGTCCCCTCAAAGCCTCATGCACTCATATGGGGCTTCTGGGAGGTGGCTGGATCATGTGCTTGTGATACTCATCACTGGATTAGTTCACTGATGGATTTATAGCTGCAAGTGATTTTGAGAGGTAGAGCTTGGTGGGAAGAGGTGGATTGATGTGGGCATAGTCTGGAGTGGTTACATATTATATATGCCTTTCTCCCTTGATCCCCTGCTATGTCCTGCCTGCCATGTTATGGACTGTTTCTCCTCTGCTATGCCTCTCTGCCAAGCTGCCCTGCCTTGCTAGAACAAGCCAACTGAAACTTCTATGATCTGTGAGCCAAAATAAACCTCTTCTCCTTTAACTTATGGGTGTCAAGCATTTTGTTACAGCAGCAAGAAAGTAACTAAGACAGATGCTAAGAAAGGGACCTGTGGCTTTCTGGACCCCACATTAAAAATCTAAGAATGGGGTCTGGGGATAAGAAAGAAGAAGACACTTAAACTGAGCATAACAACCACCCAGACTTCAATCTTTAATACCATCTTCCACTAAAAATTAACCTGGGTTTCTGGAGAATTAGCTGAATCTAAGGCTAGAATAAAGTAAACAGAAGATAAGCCTGGAGCATCTTATGTCAGAAAGTAGGAAAATGTTTCTTAAAAGAGAAAAAATGTATCACTAAGACATGGAAGCCAGAATGAAGGAACACTAAAATAATGCAGTACCATAAAACTATTAAAAGCAGGAATGAATAAGCCCATTTTAATGTCAGATAGATGATGATGATGATGATGATGATGATGATGATGATGATGATGATGATGATGATGATGATAGACAGACAGACAGACAGACAGAGACAGACAGGCAGGCAGGCAGGCCAGCAGGCAGGCAGGTGATTAAAAGGGAGG